>JANHFX010015637.1:0-72158 GCA_027560015.1 Chloroceryle amazona
CCGATCTAGAACTTTGGCGTATAGTGATTTCTGATTCCTCTGCTGAAATGATGGTTTCTTTTCTTAACAGCTTAATATTTGATTTTTAATCACTTAATAAAAATTGTATGTGGCAAAACTCCAAATTGCAACAGGGAAGTAATGCACAAGTAGAAAAGAAACCTGTGAAAACAGCTTCTGTGTTTGCAAGATATTTCACCAAAAGTATAGTGGTTTTCTGTAATTTTTGGAATTATTTTGAGGAAGAATTGTTTGGAAATGTCCCATGAGACACTCTAAGCAATACTTAGTATTGTTCTGTCCATCAGGTGAAGTTTGTTTTCATTTCAATAGATCTGTTGTACTTTTCTGCTTCAAGTATTCCCTTAAGAATGAAGCCTACATTTTAGAAAGTATCAAACTGAATTTGCCATGAGACTATAGCAAATTGTAGGCAGCAAGATATATCTTTACACACAAACTTAGAACATTTTTAATTTTTATAAGAGTATAAAACTTGATGCTGAAACCTGCTTTCAGTTAACAGAGTATAATGCACTTTTTGCCTTGCTCATACCTTGGAATTATAGCTGAGATTGAGGAGGCATAAAATACAGGATTTATGAAAGGAGAGAGCATGGACAACATAGATGTATAAACCAGGGTCAAAACTATTTGGACCTTAAATTGCTATCAAGTGTGTGGATAAGACTTCCTTCCCAATATATATAGGTTAATAGTATCATGTCTATAAATGTACCAATTAAGCTTTTTTAAAATTTATCTAGATAAAATGTCAAGAGCTCTTATTTCTTAATGTCCTGTTAGTACAGAAATCATTTAGTGGTGTCTGCAACAATACTGTTGTTATTTTGCTCATACCTACCAATCAAAATCTAAATTCCCTGCATCTTTTTTTGTGCCCAGTAGGAGCCATAGGTGGTGCTAACCAGTTCTTCATCATATTGTTTAAGAACTTCCCAATTCAGATGTGAAGTATTAGAACAAAAATGGCAAGTTTTATCTGGCCAACTTGTTTTTTTTTTTTTTTCTATTTTTAGAGACAGATGGGCTTGTATAGTGCACCATAGATTGGCACTTAGATAAGGTTGGGGCAAGCAGCTAATCAATCAAATCTGGATAATAGACATCAGTGATATTGCTTTGCAAGGTTTATCCTCTTTGATTTATATTAGAGGATTGTTTTTTATGGGACTTCTAGAATATTTGTCACTGATTTATGTTTTTATGAGCAAGCCACAAACACAAACCCAATATTTCTTTTAAAGCTGTTGATCAACAATTTGATTAAATTTGTACGTATTTTGAGAGCATTCAGACTGGAAGCCATCAGGTGCAATGAAAAGAAGATGCTTCTAAAACAACAGTGGTACTGGGCCTGAATAGTTACTGACCATCACATTGTAGAGTCATTGACAACAAGGGATGTAACAATACAGTGGCAGCATTTAACAGGCAGCCTGTACTCCCTTTATGATGATCTAAGTGTCTGCATAAACTTCAATGCAGTGGAGACTTGAGCCATTGTCCATTAAGCATCAAGAAATATACAGCTAAGAAACTTCAATTAATTTTTGGCTTGCTTCATTGATCTTGAAGTGTTTAAAATCTTACTATAACTCTGTTCCAATAAAATTAAAAGGTTTAAAAACTGCTGTGAAAATGAAATAAGAAATGCATGCCTGCAGGTGTTATATTGAGAAATGGCTATCTTTGCATGGCGATATTTTTGCTTGTAAGCTGTGTGCTCTATGAGTATCATAGCAAATATTACTATGCTGAAGAGCATGTGATTAATTAATCTAGTTTTGGGTCTCCTAGTACAGATGAGAGTGGATTAAACTGAAATGGGTTCAGCAGAGACTGACCATTGAGTTCTTTGGGTGTTGGAGCAGTGACCCTGTGAAGAGAGACTGAGAGTCCAGGATTTGCTGAGCCTGGAGGAAAGGAAAGATGGTTGAGGCACTTAACAGCAGAAGATGGAGACAGTCTCACCGAGGTGCGTGGCTGGAAAAAGAGTGATCATAAGTTGAATTGGGAGGATTGGTGTGGATAAAATAAAGAGTAACTATGAACATAGTGAAGCAGGGGAACAGGTGTTTTGGGGAAGCTGTGCAATCAGTCTTGGAGGTTTTCTGGAACTGGAATAGCCCTGAGAAACCTGGTCTGCATTCAGTGCTAATGTGGGGAGCAAGACAGGTGCTCTGAGATTCCTTCCAGATGTAATAAATATGAGATTTTATCTTTCCTGGCAGGATTAGGTGTTATGATTATTTGGAACTCTCCAGGGGATCTGGATCCTCCAGAGGAATTTTCAGATGCAGGCAAAATGGTTTGAAGCCTAACTGGTCTGTCTTTCAAGGGCAAGTGGGACAGGGGGGATGTGTCCTTGGGAATCTGTTCTTACTCTAGCCTCACTTATCTGAAGGGCTTTAGTGATTCTAGTAAACAGAGCAAGTATTCTGTTTGATGGCAGTGTGGAACATAGTCACCAGCGAGGCAACTGCAGTGAGAACGGACAAAATCTGTAGAAAACTACACTTCTGTGTAAGTGACTGGGGCAAAATGCATGTGGGCATGAGGAAGATGTGATTACGTTTCCTTTAATTGCACATTAAACCGACTTGGGTTTATCTTATCAGGCTAGCCAAGACATTACAACTCAAGCATGGAGGCTTCTTAGCTTGTAGTTTACAGACACAATTAAATGTCATTTTAACTGTATCCTTGAGGAAAAAAACTACAATGTAAAGTGAACTACATGTTCCTCAATGTTATGCAGAGGAGGCATCACAATGAAAAAAAAAATACCTTATCTGTTTGTAAACTACTGTTTTGTCTTGAATCTGCTGGTGGACGCAGTATTCTGATGCCCTTCTGTTGTTTGCTTTGGTCACTCTGGTCCTCCTACTAGTGCTTGATTCAGCTTCAAAGTGTCCTTTCTAACAGAGATGTTTTTATTAAAAGCCAACACAATTCTGATATTTTGTTAAGAAAAATTGGTAATGTTCAGCCAAATAGTTTGCAGCCTTACAGTGCTTGGTTTTACATAGCTCTGATGACAAAATATTTGCAGGCAAGTACAGCTGGTCAGGCCAGTGGGGAAGAACAGCATCCTGATTCCCTGAAGAAGAGTCTATCAGTAATGCCACATGCTTCCTTTTCAAAACTTTTGCATTTTAACACATGAATTAGTATTTCCTCCTGCTGTTTCAGACTGTGTATCCCTGTATTTGGGACTCTGAAGTCTAAGAGTCATATTGGGATAGAGTTTTCTAAATAAGGTATTCTTGTATTGTAAAAAATGCTTGTTCTAGTTTTCTATTTTCCCCTATTTTTTTTATGCTATGTGGAAGGGAAGATTTAGAGAAAGTAACTGAAGGGTCTGATGTGGTGGGTTTTTTTTTTTGATGTGTACTCTGAAATAAAGGACTGCAGAGAAACTATCAAAATGTAGCAATAAACAATGCTGACAATCTACCTCTATTACCTTGATCTCAGCAACTCTGCACTTAAATATGATGCACGTAATAATCAGAAGGGTGTGCAGAGTTTTGGTGCATGGGTCATCAGTATGATGAGATGTGCCTATTCAGGATGGCAGCAAAATTTTAATCAGAATATTATGGGGAACTAAAGAGGCAATCTAACAAGTAGAACTACTCTTACAGTTTAACTTCCCTCAAGCACATCAAACAAGGCATCCTCTAAGGAGGAAAAAACCTCAAACACTCCTCTCCTAAAGAAACATCACCACTTCACCACCATCCCCCCAAAAAAGGGGGGAGGAGGGGAACAAAACCAAAAAAAACCAAGTCCACAAAAATGCAACCAAAAAACCTCCCCAGATATGAAGACTATGACAGAAATGCAAGTACTACACCACCAGCCTATATTAATGTGATGCATGCAATATAGAGGGCACAAAGTGAAATGAAATGCAGAAAAGGTCATAGATAAATCTCTAATCTGTTGATTCATGACAATGATTAGTAATTGATGAATTGTAATGCATCTAGGACCCCTAAATGAGATCTGATTTTCAGTGGAACAACATATGGTGATCATAGGCACCCCGTGCTTTTGAAAAGCATGGATAGAGTTCAGCAATGCCTAAGACTTACCAAAGGCAATGTATTTCAATATTTAATATCCTGGAACATTTTATCTAAGTAGTACCATTGTCCTGCCTGTCTTCCTGTGCACTTCCCACAGACTTTGAGCACTCTTATTACAGAATAAGCACATACATGGGAAGCTATATCCTAGAGCAAATATTTTAGTGCATTTTCAAGAGGCAAACCTCAGGTGTCCAGCTTAGGGATCTGTTTTTCAAGAACAGGCATGTTTCCAACTTTTTTTCCTAGCCCATAGTATTCTTGCTGAAGGTTTGGCTTTCATTAGTCAAATCGCTGTTTAATCTTCATCTCTCTAGCTGTGAATGCTGCTAATCCATTGGTTTGTTTTCTTCAGTGTAAATCTATGGTTTATGGATTATTTTGTCTGTCACACCTCAGCATCTCTGGTTTGAGAGGACAAAAGCAGAAGTGTCTTGGTGATCATTTAGTGTTTTCCATCTTTGCATTAATTTTGGGCCATTTTGTAGAGCATATATGGATGACTACGATGGGCTGGGGCAAACCAAATGAACAGAAAAATATATCTCAACAGAAGATTCCAGTGAGATCAGGAAAGGGCCACCACTTTCAAAAGCAGTATCAATAGGAATTTCTTGGTGTCCTAAAATATACTTTTTACTTTTTGAGGTTTGTGTATGTGCAAATAGCATTCCTATGACATTTTTCAATTTTTCTTTCAATAGAGTTTTATGAGCAGTCAGGTAAGGTGCCGACTTACAGCAGGAGCTGTTCTTCAGAAGCTTGTTTGACAGAGGTGCAAGATAATGTACATCTGAATACAGCATTGCATGCTGTGATTGTGGTCTTAAGCCGTCATAGAACTTTATAAACAAAAAGAGAGGTTTCCATAGCAAACAGTTTGCTTTTCATTAGATCAGAACCAACTTTTTAATTACTAACTCATCTCAATGAACTATTAACTAAGTTACCTACCTAGAATAATTTATAACTTAACACAATTACACATACCTAAGCAGCAACTATTCCTCAGGGGAAAGGACACTAAATCTGTCTACTACAGAACTTCAAATGCCATTGATGCTGGTGGAATGACAACGGCACTAATGTGTAACATTGCCTTTGAAATTGTCTTTTATATGCTCAAGAAAGAAGTGAAGTGGGGTACATCTGCTGCTAAATGTTCTGTTCTACTTTTTTTTGTGGTCCCATAGGTGTTGAGTATCTCTTTACTGGAGTGACAAGGAGTTTAGTGTCTTTAGGCATCAGAGCTTGTTGCCCAAATGACGCAATGCATAGAATTTAGGCTTCAGTATGAGCTGTAGAGTTACAATCAAAATAAATGCACAAAGTAAATAAAAAAAATCTGGGTTTGTACCAGTAAGAAATAAAGAATGAAATCTAAAGAGGCATGTAAAAGTGACGTAGACATTCTTTCTTTCAAGAAAGCCATCTCTCTCTGTTGTAGCGATATGAATAATAATAACAGTAATGCAAAAGGGGTTTAATTTAAAACATTATATATATTTTATAAATATATGCAACTCTTCTAGTGCCTGGGAAGAACACTTTGCTCTTGAATGCTTGCTTACTACTCTGAGTGTAGCTGTAACAGGTAAAATGGAGTTTATTAATAAAAAATGCACACAACTTTTAGCCATAGGAGGTTTAAACTTTCTTGTTATATCATATAAATATATCAGTTAAGTTTTAAGGTAGGGTCAAGACTCATTAATGAGTAACTGAAGGTTTCAACATGTAAATCGACACTGCTTTTCAGGAATTACCATTTATTCCAAATGAGGTGAAAATATTTGTTATAGCTGGATTAAGCTAGAAAAATAACTTTGCTTGATTGATGTTTATTCTAAGTAAAGTATAATGGGAACAGTTATCGTACCAAGAACCCAAGTTGCTATGGTTTCTAGATTGACACATACTAGTGTAATAGCGTGTGAAGTGCTTCAATGACTTGTCTAAGATAGAACAGTGACTCTATGTCAGAGCCAAAAAGAAAGCTCAAGCACTCATTTCTGATCCAGTGATCTGCTCATGGAAATATTGCTACTGTAGTCTCAATAAGCAAGCTTAAAGCCTTTATGAAACATGGAAGTTAGACAGTCTTTTGACAACATATTTAAAGACAAGAACAGTGGCATTGCCAGGTAGTGTGTCTCCTGTTTCCCTTTTTAGACCCAGCTTTTAGTCCGTTGTGGCACAAATCTATTTTTATGATATAGATAGTAGTTAGCCCACTTTGGGTATTTGTGGAAGAATTTTACACACAAGTATACTCTTCTGTGTCTAGAGCAGTTTACTGCAGAGAGGGAATGCTGACTGAGATGAAAGTCATGTAATCCCCCAGCAAACCACCTGTGATGCATACTTTTGGACCAAAATGAATTTAATAGTACTGAATTGACTAACTCTTGTGTGGGATCTCTGAGCTCAGTCAGAGATCTGAAGAGCTTCTTCAGCCTTTAAGATAAGAGATCATGCTAGAGACAAGGAAGCCTATAGTGTTATTGTTGACTAACAAAGTTACCCACAGTTATCTATCAAGTAAGAGGAGGTGTGAAATGAAATTCCTCTGCGTAAATATGTTTTCCTAGACATGCATGTGTATCAACACACAGGATACTTGAAGCAGGTTTAGTTGTGTTGTTGTTGTGTTTTTTTTCTTGTTTGTTTTGTTTGTTTTGGTTTTGTTTTATTTTTTTTTCCCCAATATGCAAATCCAGATTGAAGAACTTTGAGAAGGGAGAGAAAAGATTCCATATTGCTACTGCTAGGAAAAAGAATAACTCGCAGAGCATCCTAGACTCCTACTTGTCATTGAGCACTATGTTATTTGTCTCTTTCATCCGTGTTATGTCCATTTCAACTATCAGCATGAAAGACAGGTCTAGCAGTATACACATGTATGTGGTTAGATACCAACTGCATACCAAACACTTAAGACAAAAAATAAAACTCCTGACTCAGACAATGCTTTTAAAGCTACTGAGATAACAAACTGAAATTCCTAAAATGCAGGATGTCCTGCTGCAGGAGGGGCCATTAAGAAGGAGGTGGAAGGAAGTGGGACAATCCCAGAGAACCATTCACACAACCTTATTTTCAAGACCAAATCTGAAAACAAAACATGCAAGTAAACTAATAGAAATTACAGCTAATGAACTCTGTCACCTGTTGTATTATTTTTTTAACCTCCCTAAGCTAATATAAAAAGTAGTAGTTCTCATCCTGATATATCTTGTTAAGGCTTAATATAGCTTCTAAATACACAATAAATTTAGCTGTACAAAACAGTCTCTAAAGAAGCCTAAGGCCTGTTCCTACTCCCTCAGCAAATATTTGAAATGTGCTTTAGGTAAAATCTTAACTTTCAGGAATTTGTTTTTTGTGTATTAAGCTGTTTATTGTTTCATTTTCATAGTTTTATTATAGCCCTTGAACTTCCTTAAAGATAATCTAATTAACAGCATTTTTTCTTAAATACAGACAATAAATGAAAATGCCTGGTAGTATTTGCTCTCTGGATGTGTTTGTGTGTATATATATTAAATGCATTTTAATATATATGAAATTTCATACTGTGTGCAAATATACATGTACAAGCATGCATATATTTTTCTATAATTATAAACATATATCCATGTAAAGTGTACAAACACTATAGCCATTTAGCCTTGTTAGTGACATTTTGGGAGAAAACAGTTTTTGCTACGGTTAAAGGATACATTCAGTAAAAATGAATTGCTTCATTTAGTTATGTGAGGATTTTTGCAAGGATTAGCACAGGAGAAAATGTACTTGACAGCAGAAAACAACCTCAGAAAACCACAGTTTGGTGAGGAACACAGAGATACAAATTAATGAATTAAAATGCAGAGAAAAATGTGACAAATTATTATTTTTAAAATTCTAATTAATATTCTTGCATTTTAAGCATTCTCCCCCGTTATGCTTCTCATTATGCTGGAGAAATGTAGATATTTTTTTTTTCCTTCTCAGAGGAAGTGTAATACTATGGAAAAATAAAGGAAAAAGCCCAACAATCCTGAAACATTCTCTTTGGCGTCTATGCAATGTAGTTCTCAAATATCAAATGGATGTACCTGAAAATTAGCTAAGGCTTTGCCTTAGAGAAGCACGGAACAGGATGCCAAAGTTCCTATCCTATAATGCAATAAATTCTATTTTATTAGCAGAGCTTCACTTTTCAGTTAAGAGCTACCAAAACCTGCACTATGTATTTTATTATGTTTGTGATGTGACTCGATGCTCCTTCATAGAGCAACTGATGCAACTCTGCAGACATTCCTTACAAGAGAATAATTAGTGAAACCCAACTGAAAATTCAAATTCTTTGAGTGTAGTTCAGATTGATTTATACTAGCAAGAAAATATTTGAAATGATCCTATTGCTGGTTATGGTTTTTGTTCCTATTTATACATCACACTGAAGGTTGATATCTGTGGAACATCAATCATCCTGTAGGCCCCATTTCTTCTGTGAATGCTACTTTTCATTTTAGATTTTCCATGCAACTACATTTAGGCAGGTAATAGTATTTAATGCATTTGTTTATTGAGCCAAAAGTAGGAATAATTTTGCAGTTGTATTTCCTCAACATAGGGAATATTTTGTTTTGAAAAATATAATGGACATCTGTGGCATACAGAGAGGCATATTGTTTTCGTAGATAAATGTTTTAGAGTATTAGGACATGTCCCCTATTTAAGTTAAACATAAATCTTTGCCCATTAGGGGCAAAATGAAGTATGGACACTTAAACAAAACCCCACAAAAAAACCAAAACAAAACACCCCAAACAAACAAAAAACCCAAAAACCAACCCAAACAACCCACTCCAAAAAAAAAACAGATCACCCAAACTGTCTATATAAATCTGACATTATAAGGATTAATTAGAACTGATACAAGACATCAGAGCTGGTGGCATAACTTGGGTTCTGCTAAGGTTTTGTTTTGCTCATACTGTGAAAGGGTTTGTTAATGATTGTGAAATGTCCAAGTGATTCTCATTTTGGAAACATACAAAATTAGTATGTTTATGCTACAAAAATAATTGCACATGCTTGTTTCTTGATTTGCTTTGAGATCACTGGAGATGAGAATTCTACATTATTTAAACCCTTACAGCTCTTCAAAATGTGTTTACATACTGTCTGTATGAGCTTGTTCATGAACATTCATTTTAATGTAGTCTTTTTCATAACAGCTAAAAGACTTTGCACCTATTTGGGTGGATTTTTTCTGTTTAATTTCACTAAACCCCATGGCTTTTCATCACTTAAATACCACCTTTTCTATTTAGAAATGTGTTCTACTTGGACTGTCCTTGCACTAGGTTGGGGTAATACCTACCTCATAAGGAAGTGTAGCTTTAGCATAGCCTTTTTTCTGTGGCTTTAGTCACATTGTGATATTCCTAATAAGAAATTTACCTTTATCAACTTGTCTTTAACGGACGGTATGGAAAAATACCTAAGCTTGTGCACCTTAAAGTTACAAGAAATCTGAAGGACAGGAAGCCTACATTTTAAATTCAAAACAATTAAAACATCATGCTTCTGTAATAGCTTGGCACTTGTTTTGGCATTGTGATCTTTATTCAGGTAAGATTAGTATTGTCTGACATCTCGCACAACGGAGTTTTCCGTGGTCATTCATGGAAGAACTGAATTCCCCCACTGATGGACAACAGTACAGCCATAGGTATTGGTATTATAGGGACTACCTGACACTATTACATGATGAAAAAGTCTTGTCTGAACATGCTGCATATCCTATGTAACCTCTGAAGGAGGAAAAAACCTTCTTCTTACAGGCCAAGCTAGTTTTTTTTTTTTCCTGTAGGACCAGTGTTGCTGCAGGACTGAATTTCTTTACTTCCATTCCAGATCAGCTTCCTTGCCTCTGTGATCAGGCCAGTGTCAGGGGAGAGTTCTCGTGGATAGACTGATGTGTCATTGGTTGATCAGGTGTATGTTCTACCTCACACATTCTTCATATGCCGGATAGACCAGAACCTTTCGGAGAATGAGTACCTGATACAGGAGTTGTTGGTCTTCATTAGACCAGTCTGGACTAGCACCTCTTTCACTGTGGCCAACACCTGCTGCTCCAAAAATGACTGCAGGAAACTTTGGCCAACTATGGATTTCTGTTCCTTAAGGCAAAGGTTTTTCTTAAGGGCCCTTAGTGATTTGCATATGCTGCTGGCCAAGAGGGTGACTCCTACCATCTGTCATGCTACAATAATCTGCAGTCTGATGGTGTGCTAGAGAAGAAAAAATATATACTAAAATTACATAATTAGCATAAGGCAGGAGAAGTTACTTAGGAAGTATTTTACTGCCCAAGGGCAGCCAAGCATTACAAAGAGTCATTACTGAGCTCTACCAAAAATTTTCTCAACTGAATATGAACCCTGGGAGCATCATCAAGATTAAAATGATTTCTTCTTGTCATGCAATGCTTTTTTTTTTTTTTGGGGGGGGGGTGGAGAGACAAGAGGGAGGGAAAGCACATCATAAAACAGTGCTCAGCCTTGCTGAGTGTAGGTGTTTCTTGCTTATAGACCTGCCAGCTGGTTTCTGTGAGTGCTATAGTTTAACCCTGTCTCACAAAAACACTTGCAGGTGGACAAGTCCCAGATATTTTAAACATTAAACTATTGCCAGTTCTCTTCTATGTTTCTTTGGACAAGCTAATAAATCTGTTTTTATTCTTGTTTCAGTGCAAGAGTTTTGATTATAACTTCTTCACTAACTCAGCTTCACATCTGGCTGGCTGTATTTGGCAGCCTAGGGGTGCAGCATGCAACCAGGACAAAGGCATTTTATAAATTTTAACAATAATAATAAAAGCAGCTGAAAGAATCAGCTCGGGGGAGAGCTGCTTCACAGAAGCAGGATCTCAAAAGTGTTAATGGGTATAGAAACATGGCACAGCTTTCCCAGTTTTCTCTGCTGTAAACTAGATGTCTGGGGAATCAGCTTGCACACATCTATGCCCCGCAGCTGTGGGGATCCTTACTGCAGGTTTGGTTTTGCTTACTTGGGAGGCACATGGCATTTCAGAGTATGGTAGGAGATGCAAAGCCCTCCTGCCTCTGCAAGCATCAGATTTCCGCTGTTTTATCTGTAGGGGAGAGACTCTTGGCGAAGTAAGCCAGTTCAAGTTACAGGCTTGAAGGGAATCTGATAATTTAATGAGAGCCTGTCTGTCCTTTCAGTCAGCTCTGGACACACTTTCAGGATTTTTTTTTTCTAAAATAAACCAATAAACTCACTTTAAAACATTGTGTTTTCTAATGCAGATGCAATGGAAAGAGAATTTTCAAAGCAAAATCACAATGAGTTTTGGTGCTAAATTTTAGGAGTACTTTCTTTTTGAATTCTAATTGCTCTGAGTTGGTCACTTTATTTTTTAATTTTTATGTGTACTGCTGTGTATGTTCAAAAGCAGATGCTTATGCTGCCACCTGCATACAACAATCAGCTTGTGCAACTTCAGGGATGAACTCTGCTGGGGCCATAAGCAGTAGTACTTGAACTAGGACACATGCTGAAGCATAATCTCATATCCCTTGATATAGACAGATCTGACACAGATATTAAGGAACATACAAGGCATAAGCTGTTAGACCAAACCTTAGTGGGAAATCATCCCTGCTTTGAACACCTCAGGGGTTAGATAGGCCCTAAGCCTGTCACATCACCTAAGAAAGGGTGAGGTGGAAGAAAGAGGCAATGCTCCCAATTAGTAATACAGCAGAAGAGCAGTACAGGCTTCCTGACACCAGTCTAGTGCCACTTGGGGTCTTCTGCTGCTTCCTCCCTGCTGGGTTAGGTGCTGGCCTAGTCACCTTCTGTTTTACAGACATCTTGCATCAAGAAGGGGATGTTTTCCTTTAGGACAGGGAAGTCTCAGTTGGACAACACAAAGTTTCTATCAGGTCAGGAAGCATATTAAAGCTTCAGGATGTTATGTATGAGAAGCAGAAGAGAGACCATGTTTCATGGAAGACCACTGCTGGTCCCATATGAATGATTACTAGGTAAGGAAAAACCCAATCCGAAGAACACCATAAGGTTACTAGCAGTTATTCAGTGCAGCACAGTACATGGCCATAAATTTCATATGAAGGTTGTAACAGTTTTCTTCTCAACAATTACACACTGTATGACTCTGAAAATAGCAGTGACCTCATCTGACATGTCTTTATAATAAAATATTAGAAGAAGAAAGGAGTATTGGAATGAGAAAAACAAGGAGAAATATTTAATTTTGTTTTCTTCTGGAGTATCAGGGAACCATATGTGAGGTTGTACTGTGAACTCATATGGGCCATGATGGGGAAAAGTGAGAATTGTATTCCCTGTGGCTACAGCCACATGTACAAAGATCTGCACTTCTTCCCATAGTCTGTGCTAAGAGGAGCAGAATAGAGCAGCAAAATCTGGAGCATGAGGCATTACAAACTATCCAGATACACTGAGACCCTTCCTTCCTAAATTGTGTATGCAGAGGCATTTCAATAATTGACATGCTCCTGCATTAGAACCTCACTTTTCTGTCTTGCTCCCTGTCCTTTTTCCAGTAGGTCTCCTCCAGTGTTCAACAGTTACAAGTACTAGCTGCTCAAATACCAGAACTGTCTCTTGGGTAAAAGAAGTAGCTCTAGCAGTGTCTGGCAGGGCTCAGGTTCCTGTTCATTTTTTGGTTCTTTCTTAACCACGACTATTGGAGATCTCTTCAAAATGCAATTTTATTTTTTTTTTTTTTCTTCTGGTTCTTAATAAATACTTTGCTCTAAATCTTGCATCAATTCAATGCATCAGAGGAAATCCTGACTCAAATTGGACTCAGGAAACTTGAAATCAGTCTAGAAATATTTTATTTGAATATATAAATATCCTATTTCTATGTTGCATTTAATCACATGAGTAAAATGATATTTGTGGTACGTCAGGAATTGAAGCTGTTATACTGCATAATCCCATGCGAGCTGATGACTGAGTAGTGCTCTGAAGATAGGCAGTATAACACAGCACTGGGGAAAATACTGTTATTAAAAGTTCCTGCAGTTTTACTGTAAATATTGTTGAGGAAGTAAAAGAAGTTGTAATCTGCAACTTTGTGGAAAGGAATGAACTGGCAGTATCTTCAGTGGAAGGTTGCCTATTTTACCCTAAAGCCTAACATGTGTCTGTAAGAACAGTATCAACATATATATTGTAGTAGGAAGCCACACGGAGTGACTTCTACTTAAGTTCTTCTGTCCCTTAAACTTCTACCAGGGGTGATTTGGCCAGGACTCATATGGTGTATTTAAACTTCTTCCTTCAGTATTGCATTTTTTTTTTTCCTTTTCCCTTTTAAACACGTGTTTTTTCTCTCCCTCTCATATTAGCAGATGGTCTCCAGTTATATGCAGGAGCTTCTATTCCCTGGGTTGCCACGCAACAAAATGCATCCTATCTGCATCCTTTTTGCACTGTATCCCGTTTCCGTTCAACAACTCAAAATAACCAGCTTAGTGCTTCAACATGCTGCTTCCTCTTTTCTACAGAGTTGAATATCTATCAAGTATCTTCCTGGGCTTCCTATCTCTTCCTGTTACAGCCTTGAAAAAAAATGTGTTTGCTCTGAATTGATTTTCCTCATCACTTCCTATTTACATCAGTCCACTTAGTGCTAAGGCAGGCAAAACATACATAAATGAGTCACGCAGCTGCTAGCCCATAAAAAAAAAATAGTGTCAGCCAATTGTGTGATGTTTGAAAGCAAGATTCTTCATTGTTGTCAGGTGTGGGGTTCCTGTTTGTCCTTATTATCGTGGCTTTGTTTCCCTACTGATATCAGAAAGTTGAAAACAAACTATTCATTTTTTTTATGTTATTTTTTTCTATTGTATTTATGAAAAGGAATATATTAATATCCAGCACCAGCACAGCAAGGGAGAAGATAGAAACAGTAGCATGATTTGCTCTGGCTGATGAGGTAAATCTATTAGGTAACCTTTGAGGTTCATCTTGCTTTACTAGATGTTTACCATTATGGTTGAAACTGCAAGTGTTATGAGGTCTTTGTTAAGATGTGTTCACTGCTATTAATGCTAAGTTTTGCATGTTCTAATCTCTCTGCACTACTATTTAGTGCTTATCAGGCTAAGTACAATTACTTTGTATCCTTGCTAATTTATTTTTTTTAGATGAGATTCATTCCCAGTTTGATCATATGTTGACCATCCACATAGCAGGGAATGTCAGCTCTGGAGAACCTCCTGTCGCTTCCAGATAATTTGTTAGGTTAAAGGACACACAGACATTTACTTTGCCTAACTTGAGCAGTCTATAGTTGGACATGTGATCTGTCCTTGGCAGCTACACTCCTCTCTAGTCAATGGAGAAAGAGGCAACTTCAGTAAACGAATTATAGTAATTAGTCATTCACTAAGATAGGTGAGACACAGGAGTTCTGTCTCTAGTGACTATTGAAAGAGTTTGCCTGATAGCTTGAATGAAATGCCTGGTTCTTGGATTTCTGAACTGAATCTGGATGTTAAAAATCTCATTTTGTGTAATTCCAGAGTATTTTTTTTTCTCCACAATAATTTCCATTTGTTGGTATCTTGTGACAGGTACAAATAATCCAATTAGTATTTTGAAGGGGAAATAAAAAATGGCTAATAAAACTACAGATATGAGTGACCGTTCAGCCAGTTTGTCTTTTCATAATTATTCTTCAGAGATCATGTATATAACTAAATATAGCTCTTATTTTTTGTGGTTTGGGTTCAGCCAATGTAGCATAAAATTCAGTCGATTTTTCTGGAGCAGCAGTGCACCTAAAACTCCCTTTTTTTCCCCAATGAAAAAGCCCATGTTCAGATAATGACTAGGTTTCAGCTAGCGGACTTTCAGTCACTGAATCTTTCCAGCTTGCAATTGAAATAAAGCTTTTGATGAGAGATTATACAAGGCAGAGTTGTATCCAGAGTCCTGTTTTAAACTATGTAGAACAATTTTCTATATTGCCTTACAGTAGAATTTAAACCACTGCTACCTATCTGAAAGAATCTGATAAGTTCTTTTATTAGATATCATTAATTATCTGCAGTTCAGGTGGATTTAGGAAGCCCATGCTTCCTGCATGGTTACTGTCTTTCTATTTTATTTACTTTTTTCCTACAGCCATTAGCATTCTGCTTTTGGCTCTCTGACATGACTGTCCTCTCCCTTGTTGCAGCAGCATGGGAGCTGGAGGTAGATGTTAAGGTCAGTGCTTATGAGGGGCTCTCTCCTTGGCTGGGCTTTTGCTGTCCTTGCTGCAAGTGCCTCAGCCCTCTCCCAGGCTTCTGGACAAGCTTCATGGCTTTAACTTCCCCTCTCACAGCCCAGGGTGGACTTTGGCAGTGTCAGGCTGGTACAGGAAAGCAGCTTTATGCATCTCGTGAGGGCTGGCTCTACACTGCCAGCCTTTAGTGTGGCCGCCTCCATGTCTGGGACCAGGAGCATGAAGCAGAGGAACCAAATTAAATGCATTTCAGCTGAAGAAATACAGCAATTTACCATATAGCTTTTATGGGGCTGGGGTTCCTCTGCTTGCTCTGTTGCACCACAGACTGCAATAACCTAGGCACTGCTGGACGATATTTTAGGGAGCAGCTCAAACCACTGCTTCCACTCTTTACCCTCTGTGGTAGTAGCTTGTGCACAGGCTTGTTCTGTCAGAGCCTAGTCCTAGGGCTTCTCCTTTTCCTCCATCTGCCCAATGTGCTGCAGAGGTGAGGAGTCATGCATTTGCTGCTGCCCCCACTCTGCACCAAGGTCTCATTAGCAGAGACTCCCACCTTGCCCTCAGGAGCAATACTTCAACTAATTCTGGACACCAGGGTATTGTTCTGAGCATTCTGAGAGAAACCTCCACAGTTTAGTGACCTAAATTGATTTCAGTTTGCTACAGAAGTAACAGTAAACAATAAATAAGAATATTTTTCTTTATAAAGTACCACTTTAAAGTTGACATGAATACAATAAAATTAATTCACAGAGGCATTTTTCCCTATTGGATCTTTAGAAAACCTTTACATAAACGGAGAACAGTTTGACAAGGTGTGGGACTTGCTGGGTTTATCTTAGGTGTTGTCTGCGTGGAAAAGCAACTTGGATGTTCATCATACTTTCCACTAGCTTTAATATCTTGGAAATTGTGTATTAAAAATGTAAGTGGTGAAGAAGAGGATGGTTATAAAGAGACTGGCAGGGATCATTATTTTAGGTAATGTTAGTCATTTTCTGATATAACGAGAAAGGAGAGGAATTAGATTTAATTGAGAAGCCAAACAAACCCCTCAGAACCATGAAAACATCAGATTTCTTCTTCTTTCTGCCCTGTGATCGCAGAGGCCCAGCTCGCGCTTTAGGTAGCGCCAGGGTTGGCAGCGCCGCTGCTCCCGTGGCTTGGAAACGGGCTGGGAACGGTGTCCGCTTGGTTTCCAAAGAGGCCAACGAGGGATGCGCGCGGGGAACCTGAGCGCCCTGGGTTTCACCCTGCTTTGGTAGCTGAGGAGAGTAGGAATGTGATGGGAATCGGAGCTGGAGCTTAAGGCACGGTCCTTGCGTTTGAGGCAGGTGAGAAATAGGGGAGTGACTCGGTGACAGCTGCTGGGGGTGCGATGTTTACGTGGTCCCCTTAGAGCTGCCTTGCTGTGATTTAGAAGAAATTCATGGAACTCTGTTTGCTTTTCTGTAACGTGTGTCTGCACATCCGTGAAAATCACGGGAAGGTTTCCGTATCGCTGTGACGTGGTCCTTCCAACTTGTTCACTCCTATGATTATTGCAATTTGTTTCTCCTGGAATTTCTGTAAGGAATGACAAGACACCAAAGTTCTGGCGAGTTACACAAAGGCCTCCTTTGCATATTAAAGACTTTGTGTTGTCGCTTGACTAAATTTGGGAAAACATCTACCACTGTGAGTGTCATTAGAGAGAGATGAATCCCAGTGCTCATTACTGGGGTGCTGTGACAAATAGGTGAAGGAAGGACTAGAAAGTGGCAGTGTGCTTTCTCCCCAAGCCTTGTCGAGGCTCATTTTCCTTCTTTCCATCTTTAGCAGTCTCAATCCCTTGATAATAAATGCAGCTCGCATAGGAACAACCCCCCAGACTGATTTCTTTCTACTGGAAGGAGTGATTTAAAAGAAGACGAAAAAAAGACATTGAATGTGTTCATTATTGATAATCTTAAAGATTTACTGTGGGCTTTCAGAAAAGCTGCTGCCTTAGAGCAAGCTGCTTTTATCTCCTCTTTGTTTGCTTAGTTGGCTTCTGTGGGTTTTTGGTTTGTTTGGTTTTTTGTTCAGTAGCTCATGGAGGTAGAAGCTTAAGTGTGGGGGGTTTATTTCTTTTGGTGGTGGTTGGTTGGTGTTGTTTGTTTTGTTTGGTGGTTGGTTTTTTTGAGGGGAGTTTTGCCAGCTTCTGCTTGGAGTGGGAAAGCTCAGTAGGAGCTGCACAAGGATGTGTTTTGCCAGCTCAGTGGTGCGTGGACTACATCAGACCTGGCTTTAGGTGCCTGTGGCCACTCAAGGTAGCTGGCTCTGCATGTGCTGGGGAGCAGCGTAGCTGAGTGCCCTGGTCTCTGGGAAGGGGCTGGGCTCCTGCCCTTAGGGACCAGGTTTCTTTAAAGTATTCTGAAATAGACAGTCATTGTAAATATAGAAACAAAAACAAAACCAAAAAGACCCAAAGCAATAACAGAAAACATCTTGGCAAAACAAGAGAAATCTGCTCAGCAGCTGAAAGTGTTCCTGGTCTGGTCCTTCTGAGTCCACGTGGTAATTAATGCCTGGTCTCTGCTCTTGCTTGAGTTCCCCTGTGCTGTTTCAGAGCACCCGTTTTGGGTGTTAAATCTTAGGGTTAAAATGTTCTTCACGTGGCACATACATTAGTGTGAGAAGCCAAGAAGAAGGGGAGGAGTAAGGGGGAGTGGAATCCAGATGAATCCTCTCCTTCTCCTTGGTGCTAGCTCAAGGAAAGATGTCGACAAGGTGATTATCACAGTGGCTTGTTTTTTGCTGCTTCCAGCTTTCTCCTTGAGGGAACTGGAGCAGTTGGTGCACTGCAAGAGATGGGATGGCAGATGGGAGTTAGGTACACACTGACTAAACCAAAATGTAGGAAACCAGGAGAATGGGAATTCATAATGAAAATCCCAGGAACAGTGATTTTCTCTATGGGTTGCTGACCTTTTTCAGTGTGCATCAAAGGGCAGAGGCAGTCACCCTGTGCCTGGAGTCATTAGATATTAAGTAGAAGATATCAAGCCAGGAGGCGTGAGCCAGATGTGCTCGTTCACCTCTTTGCCCTTCAGTTTCCAGAAGTTCCAGAATCTCTAATTAAAGCCAAAGATAGGTTCGGGGAAGAGCAGAAGGCATTAGGAATCAGGAGGTGTGAATGAGCTGCCACAGGGATGTGAACTTGTTCACCCACACAACCTCTCGATGGGCCCTGTGAGAGCACCGGGCTGTCCTGAAACTGCTGCCTTTTAAGGAGGTCACTGCTGGAGCCAGACGAGGAGGTGGTGGAGAGATTATCATGGGGAGAGCGAGTGGGTCACGAGCTTCAGCTCGGTTCTGTGCAAAGCAGGCTCATTATTTCCGAGTAATTAGGGTTCCTGTATGGACGACTGTCAGGAAGCGGAGAGCACTGACCCAGAGGTCTATGAAATTGAGAGAAGCAGCAGATGCTCAATACCTTGAAAAAAACAGGACCTCCAAGAGCAGCTTGTTCACCTTTTCCCCCTCAGTCTGGAGATGAGCACCTCTGAACTTGAGACTATTAGTAAACAAACACAAGCTCTCTGGACTTTAATCCCAAAATTAAAGGGCAGGGTCCTAACTGTTGTGGGGGAGGAACAAAGACAACCTGGCATTATCTTAACTGAGTTGTACAGATGGAGGCTATAAAAGCAGAGCAGGGAAAATTTTTACCCTGCTGTTAGAGCAAGGAAATAGCTGTGCTGTCTGCTTGCCTGGGGACTGAGCAGGTCGTATTTTCCCTGTTTCTGCTCCCCTTTTGCAGGGCGTGCTTTCATCAGGAACGTGATGCAGGATCCTGGGAGGAAAGGGCCACGTAACAGTTTTTTGTCACAGAAGGTGTAACTGGCTCATTGAACTCACGTGCATTTAGAGGCTCGATGGCTGAAAAGGTTTCTCAGAGTTCAAAGTGAAAAAGCTGTGATGTTTGCCACGATGCGAACAGGAGATACAGAGAATTTGGTGTGTGTTCTGGTTGCATTCAGAACAGTGTGTCTGTCACTAAGTCTCTCTGGTTGAGGGTCTCCTGCATCAGTGATGGGAAAACTTACCAAGCAGTTGCAAATCTGTTGACATGATGGAGCAAAAGCAGCACTGAATGAACTTTATTTTCCCAAGGAGCTAGAGCAAGCTGGGGAACTGGTGGTCAGTTGTGTGCTCTCCTTTGCTGTCTCCTAGAGTGGCTCTGCCTTCCAGACCGTGGTATTTGCTTCTGAAGCAAGGGAGATTTCCCAGAGGTCTCCGAGCATGTGTAGCTGTATTTCATCCCCATAGTTAATTCAACAAAGAATACTGGAACACAGAGTATCAGAAAACATTTCCTCTGTGTTCAGAAAGCAAAACCATATGCTCAAACCCTGTCATCAGTTAAGAGGCATCTAATAACCTCATACTTCACCAATCAGAATAATTAAACAGGCTCATTATTTTAAATATTCATTGCGTCCAGATTCCATGTTTGGCTTTCTTGGTCAATTTGGTTCTTGCTAATCTGGGGGAAGGAAAGAATGTTCTCTAGTGCTTAATTTGCATTAAAAACACTATAATTTGTAAGCAAATTGGAAAGCTTTTAAGTGAAGAGGGAACATCAGTGACTTGACAGTCAAAGCTCTCCTTTTGTTTTTTTCAAGCATAATGTTCCAGAAAGATGCTCTCCCTTTCTTGGAATTACATGGCGGGAAGAATGAAGCCTTGTAATTGTTCATTAATCCACAGTTATTAGGAGACGGGTGGAAGGAAGCAGCAGAAAAGAAAAACAAACCCGAAGTGGGGTGGTATTTTGTCTGTGATACCTTTAGAAAATGGATTTTAAATTTCTGAAGTTATTTAAGGGGGGGGTTGGCCTTGTTTCTGGTATCTTATTTTTTAATTTCTTTTTCCACTGCTCCCAGCTTTGCAAGACTTCCTCTTACTGGTGGGCTGATGAGAATGGCCCACAAGGAGTAATAACAGAAACTTGGCCAAAAGGGATGAAAAGAGAATGATACGTGGTTAAATAGTGGTGGTAGGGAAAAAGCTTCTCCTGTTTTCTTCCTGGACCAATCTGACCAAAGAAACCCTTAATGGGGTTGATTTTAAAGAAGTGCCCCCACAGGCTCTACTTTTCTTCCTTCTTTTGGTTGATTGCATGGATACTTCTTGGAAAAAAATCTTCCTCTGTTGTATTAAAGATGTTGCTTTCTTTGCCGCTTCCACCTCTTGAGGAGGAGGAGGGGAGAGGAGCGAGAAATGCAGCAGAGAAGCTGATTTTAATGCAAATCTATTGTTGATAATTGCAGTTTTAAAATCTTCTCAACCTTCATCTGAACAATGATAAAAGAATAATGGTTGTGAATTATTAGCTGTTCCACTTACCTTCAAAACAGTTCTTACGCTGTTGTGATACTCGAATGTGATATTTTCTACATCCTTTTGGTTTCTTAATGTGCATATGGTTCCCGTGGCCTTCGTTTTCTTTAGGACCTCTGCTAATTCAGCATCTGTGGTTTTGTTACGGGTATATAGGGCTAAAATAAATGAAAAAGCTCCACTTTCTTCCATGCTTCCCAAGCGCTCGGATCCATTTTTGCATTATTCAGTCTCTCAGCCGGGCTAATGCAGCAAACACTAGTATAAAAATGAATGAGGCCAGGCAAGTGGCAGGGGCTAGTTTTGTACTGCCTTGAGTCTTTTCTGTAGGTCTTTGCAGAGCTGGGTCCAGTTCCGAGGGACAGCTGCTTGCTGTCAGGGATGTCCAGATTTCTACCCGCTGTGGCACCTGCACGGTGAGGACAGAAAGCAGCTGGAGTGGGGTGCAGCATTTTACACCCCTTATGTATTTCTTCTGCATAGAAATAGCCCCCAGGTTACAGAGAAAGCAACCTGAGGGATTCTTGCCTTACGTCTGCCTGCATCAGCTCACAGAGCAGAAGGTGCTGCTTCATTTTTATTTGATTTTGGTTTTATTTCTTGATTTTTTTTGAGAACATTTAGAGATTTAGTGGCAGCCATGAAAATTTCTCAGGAGGAAAGGAAGAATAGCAGTAAATAACAACAGAAAGAGCTAAGGCTTCGAAACTTGTAGGCTTAAAACTACAAAGCCACAGCTTTGCTTTTCTCCAGGCTTAGTGTTAAACACCTTTCCCTCCAAATCCTGGAGCCTTGCTTGTAGCGAGCGGGCGCTGTAAGTGATGATGGCATTTATCTGCCATGGCAAAAGAATGGCAAATCGAGATGGATATGGTTCCACCGGTCTGAACTGACAATTCATCACCCTAATTCCTAATGGATCAAGCTTTTGCTAAAAGAGGGTAATTGTTTGGATGTGAAACTTGGTTTTCTGATGCAAGGGATTTATGATGTGTTGGGTCGGGGATATAAAGTATAAGATCGTATTATGCTTATTCTTGTCAGGCTTCTGCATGTCTCATGACAGTGTAAGACAGTGTGGAAAAGGAGCATGGATCTCTGAAATGGGGAGTGCCTGCTACTAATTCAGCGACAGAACAAGAGGCAATGGCCTGAAGTTGAACCAGGGGAGGTTCGGGCTGGATATCAGGAAGAATTTCTTTCCTGGAAGGGTTGTCGGGCATTGGAACAGCCTGCCCAGGAAGGTGGTGGAGTCACCGTCTTTGGAGGTGTTTAAGAGCTGGGGAGATGTTGTGCTTAGGGCCATGGTTTTGATAGGGCTGGGAATAAGGTTGGACTTGCTGATCCTGAAGGTCTCCTCCAGCTGAAATGATTCTATGATTCTAATTCAGAGGGTGAGAGTCATACAGAGACACGTCGTGGAAGTAGAACAGCCACAGCAAGAGAACTACCGGGAGTACTGGGTTATTCTGCCTCCACGCCTAGAGCTAGCTCTTGGTTTGGCAAACTAAGGCATGGAGCTCTTGCACAGAAAATTCAGTGCTGCCTGGTTTATGTGTGGAAACGATCTCCTTCTCCTCCCTAAAAAGGCATTGTGGATCTTTTGTGGAAGTCCATCAATAATAGCAGAAGGTGGTGGTGTTTTTGCGAGACGAACGCCAAAGTTCCCAGTGATTCCATGAGAATGGCACCAAGGACAAACGAATAGCAAGCAGGTGAAAGCAGCTCTGCCCTGGTGAAATGGCTTTCACCCCTTGCTAAAGTAGCGAAGAAGTATCTGATCACCATCAAGATGGTAGGACCAGTCTGCTAATATGTAAGTAGGAAAGTAAATCATTAATGTGTGGAGCAGGATTGTCTTTTGAAACCCTGTAGTGTTCTCCTCAGCAAGGCTTTGAATCAGCCGCCTGGATGGGATGGAGTGGGTTGGGAGAGTAAGAAAAGGCTGGCTCAGCATGGTGGCTGTTCCACCTGTAGAAGTCACGCTGCATGGCACACGTTATATCCATGGCTGTGGAACACACATTTGATTCGGAGGACAAACGGGAAGTTGTCAAGGGTTTCATTGTTTTTCTCAGCTGCTTGAGGAGTGTTAGACCCTCTTGTTTTCGATGACGCACCTCAATTAGGTCTTAAAAATAAAATTAGTAGTATGTGCTCTGTAAAATTGGAGGAGCTGTGGTCGATTCCTCAGAGAACCGAGCTGCTTGATTTAGGCTTCCGGATGATGTTTCTCCACAAGGGAGTCACCAGTCACAATAATTACATTGCTGTCTTCTCATAATATGATTTATTTAGATGTTGCCGTATGAATTAATTC
The DNA here is from genome assembly GCA_027560015.1 of Chloroceryle amazona. Lineage (NCBI taxonomy): Eukaryota > Metazoa > Chordata > Aves > Coraciiformes > Cerylidae > Chloroceryle > Chloroceryle amazona. The sequence goes on from JANHFX010015637.1 coordinate 23,123, forward strand.
TCTCTAATTGCTGCTCTTCTCACTGTAAATCAAGGTTTCTTGCTTTCTGGAGAGTAGTGAACATGATCCTACACTGAAGTAATTAGTCCAATTAGAAAGAAAAGCAGATGTGGAAAACCAATTACTTTCAGGAATGTGTCTGTTCCCATGTAGTCCAAATGCTATTCAATCAAAATGCAATCGTAGTTTAATAAAACATTGGTTTATTCCTAAACTCTATCGAGCATTAAGGCTACACGGGTTGTTTTGGAGAAGCCAGTCTGGGCTGCTTTGTGGCTGGTGAGCTTTCTTCTGACCACCTCTGTGTGGAGTTGTGTAAAGTAGGAGCTCCCTGTGAGCCAGGGCAGGATCCCCATCCTTCTCCGAGCCATCGCCTGCATTGTGAATGGAAGGGGCTGCTGTCCTTGCTGATTGTGCTCTGCTGAAGAAAATATCCAGCAGGGAAACTGCCAGCAGAGGTGTGAATGGGTCATTACGTTTGCACCCCCCATTTTGGATGGTGACTTTGTGGCTGAAACCCTGTCAGAGGGATGAAATGGGGTTAGTGCATCGCTTCCAGTGAGCTCACGAGTGCTTCCCAGAGCTGTGTCAGTCCTCGCTGCTCTCCAGTCCTCTGGGACCTGGGCACAACCTGGTCAGCAAATGCCTGTCAGCATCCAAATCCTGCCCTGATCCCAATAATTTAAGAGCTGCTGCTAGAAAGGAAACACAAAAGCACGCTCGTTGTTGTGCAGGTGATGGGAGTCCAGTGATCCCTGCAGGGTCTGGCTGGAGAGCTTGCAGAGAAACGTTTTGTGGTGTGTCCGTGGTGCAAGTCAGACTTGCTTGGCTGTGTCGGTGGGGTTGCAGTGATTGATGTTGGTAAAGAATTTAAACCCCGAAGCTCCAGATACTTCACAAACCTAAATAAACCTAGGGGAGGAGAAATGCAGGTAACAAAGTGAGAGGAGGCCTGGTGTTCAGCAGAGCCGTGAAAGGAAATGGAGAGTCGATAACAGTGGTGCAGCAGTTGGAGGATGAATTGTGCTGCTGAGCTGAGTATCTCTGGGAGAAGAACAGCACTTGAAAAGGTGTGAGGGGTGGGAGGAAGAGAGAAAGCACAGAAAAGCTTAAAGTGTGCTGGAGAACTGAAAATGTGAGGCAGACCCATTTGCCATTGCTGCTGGAGCAGAATGGGCTTGGTAATCAGCTTGCACTTATCAGCAGTAGCACTGCACGTGGGGCTGGACCCGTCGGTCTCCCTCTCACACTCTCATTTTACATCCGAGTTCTGCAGGATTTAGCAGCAGGGATTTTTCAAATTTACAAGCAGCAGCAAGGTTCCCCCTGGTCTCTTCAACTCAATGTAGTTGTCAAATCCAGCACTTGTGCCCAGCCTGAAGTAGCGTATGAAGGTACCTGCTTATTTCTGAGAGAGAAAGGGCACCAGCCTGCAGCCAGCACTGGCAATCGTATTTCATCAAAGCAATTCTCCAAAGTTTTAGTCTAACAAACACTTCCATTAGACAGGCAGGAGCTTGTGTAGTTGGAAGAGGTGATTCTGTGTTCCTGCGCCCATCACGCCTCTCCCAGTTTGGAAACAGGATTTACTTTACAAAGGGTGCGCTTTGTTTAGCATACAGAACTAATCGATAAAACATCAAGTGCAAGAAATGGAAGGAGGCAAATGCTCAGCACTTTTCCCTGTGATTAATTTCACAGCGCGGCTCTCGGAGCGCCGGCTGCCGCAGCCCCGCGCCAGGAGAGGCACTGCCAGAGAGCAGAGCAAACACCACTCGTCCGTCCACGGTGTGAGCCAAACAAAACCACAATGGCCACTCTGGCCTTGGGTTTTTTTTAAGCTCTTCATTAAAATGCCTGCAGAGGAGCCTTGTGCTGGAAGTTCACCCATCTATATTCTTCTATCTGCTGCGCAGAAGACGAGTGTTCTCATAATTGGGCCATTAAAGGAGGTGTTGAAATGTTACTAATTGTCAAAGGCAATTAAGTGTAGCAACATGTCACAGGTAAATTAACGAGACTCCAGGTGTTTGGAGCAAATTGCATTTCTGTGGTGTAAACCAAGGCTCTGCTAGTTGTCTGTTTCACTGTGCCCAGTTTTGGGGGGGTGTTGAGAGGAATGCGGCAGTGTCTGAGCTGACTGGGTCTGTAAGGTCTCTGAGGTGCTACAGATTGTACAGCCCTGACTTTAGTGGTGCTGAAAATCCATAGGTACTATTTGCTGGAAGATGTTATTTTTTTGTTTCAGCCAGTGCTGCATATCCAGCCTGTTTTCAGACTTCCTCCGATCCCATGGAAGCAGAAATTCTGCCAGTGACTTTCCCAGACTAAGAGATGCTTCCGAGGGAGCTCATCTATCGAGGCAGTAACTTGTAACCAGTGTTCCAAGAAGGTTAATTTTCTCTCTCTCCACATCTTTTGTCAGTCCATAACTCACGGAGAGTTTTGGTGTCTCTTTGTCACAACCTTGGCGCGCATCCAGATTAGTTTCTGCTTATGTCTGCATCACGTGCGTTATACGTACAAGCTGCGGTAGTTTTGTGTTCACTAAAATATTAATTTGCCTATTGAGAAATATAGGAGCCATAATCACAAAATTCCTGCAGGCACTTCTTCCTCCAGACAGTAAGAAGGCTGTTATCTTTGCTCTGCTCATAGCTATTTTTCAGGAAGACCTGCTGAGAATATTCAGAGTTTTAACCTTCGAACAAATACCATGGGTTTTATTTCTGGTTACAATTTTACCAGACAAAATCTGGAGTTACTAAATTGAGAGTGGCCAGCAGCTGTATCGCTGCTGCCAAAAGCGATGGCGTGCTGCCCTCCCCCTGCAGCTCCCAAGACTGTAGATATTAGGAGAGACCACAAAAGGGTGGAACTGTCACATGGTCCCATAATTATCACTCTTTGTTTCTTTTCTGTTCCTGATGGGTTAGATGCCCTCCCTGCGAAGAGATTTGTGATTGTGTGTTTGAGGGTGGGTGAAACCCTAATTGTGTATTATTACAATATTATGATTTTTCCCCTTCCAAGCTGTGGCAATACGCAGCACCTCCCCGATGTCTTGTGCAGCTGGCTTTGACTGGCACTTGCAAGGTTGTCCTCCAGGTGCTGCATCAGAAATCTTTTGACACAGTGTCAGTAATTAAGTGTACAATTAAGAGAATGTCTGCAATTAAGTTCAATCAGTCAGTCAATCAAATCTGCATTTGTAAAGGGTTTCTAAAGGGCCTCTTATGGAAGCCTCCCCTCTGCTTCAGAGCTCTGCAAAGTTACCACCAGACACAAGGCAACGTTTGTTTGAAGCAACTCAAAGAAAGGGCTGCGAGGTTTGTACCGAGCGGGTGTCGGAGGCTTAGCTGTGCCTCGAGTTAACGCTGACTTAGGTAAGGAGTTTAGGTGCAACACTAAATTGTAACTACTCAAAAAGATGAACATTTCTAGCTTTTCTAGCTGTCTGCCTCCCTGGGCATTCAGCTCAGTACTACTATTTCTCATCTTCCTCCCTATGGGAAGGGATCAGTCACCAAGTTGCGGTATCAGATGCTGTTCAAAACTTGATACTCACAGATGGCAGCAGGGAAGGGCACTGGGTTTTCAGTTCTTGTATGCACATAAACTTTGTGTTGTCGGGAGGGAGCCTGCAAATAGTCAGGTGTTTGTGGGTTGCAGCTAGAAAAGGGCTCCCTGTAGATGAACCTGGTGTTAAAACCCTTTGATAAGTTTAGTTTAATATAATGCCCCGAGTACCAGCGCTGGTGGCATCAAGAAGCAGCTTCCAAATGCACCAGCCAAGGCTAGTAACTGGTACTTTTTTGGACTGTTTCGCTTTTATCTTGTTCCTTTTGCCTGAAAGTAAGACTTTCCTTGTCTGAATTGCCAGGTCTGCATCATCAGTTACTTTTTAAGGTCTGGAAATCTTCAGCTTTACACTGTACATATTACTCCAGAGTAACTTGAGGAGTTTTTTGCCTCTGGTGCTACATCAGCATGAGCATCAAGCCATGGTTCCTTTGATAAGGAGCCTGCATTTAGATAGCACCTGTCACCTCCTAAAGGGCTCTTGCTGACTGCACAGGGTATTGACAAAGGCTTGTCTCTAGCAACGCGTGCCCCTGGCACATTATATTTGTTGCTTTAATGTATGGAAAGCTGGTAGTCAAAATGTCCTTCATATGGGGGGAAAAAATGAAAGAACAAATGGCTAAGTAATATATTGCTTGCTGTGCTGTAAATATTCCCCAGCATCTCATTAATACCCAACTATATTTCTGTCTTCATCCGCAGAGCTCGCCCAGAGCCTACAAATGAAGACCTCTGGCGCCCGGGAAGCTGAAGCCAGCCAGGGAGGGAAGGGAAGGGAAGGAAGGAAGGTGGTGTGTGCAGGATTGTGCTTCAGCAGCTCTGTACCAGAAACAAGCAGCTTCCCAGCACAGGGTCCTGCCCCCTGGACCTGTTGCTGCCCAGGCAGCAGGAAGGTAGGTACCCTTCCTTTACTGATGAAGCAGCAAACAGGGCATCTTTCATCTGGTTGTGCTTGACGTGTCATACTTACCTTCCTGTGCTTTCACTGTCTCACTAAAAAGATAAAAGGGGAGCTTGAACCCAGTTTGTTGCCAGTGTTCTCGTTACCATCCACCGTTAATCACCACCAGAACTCCTAAGGGATGGCTGACTAAGGTCTCAGTTGTTCTGGGATGCCCTGAAGAAAAATACTTCAGGAAAAGATCTCGAGAGCTCTTTTTGGTTGTCACGTATTTCAAGATAACCACAGAGATGGAGCATTAGATGGATAAGAAAGCGTGTTATGCTTAAGGATGAGCCTGGAAATAAGTGACAGAAGCTTTGAGAACTTGCCCTGCTGACTGGAAGAGCTGAGCACCGCTGTAGGTGGAAGCTGGCTGTTGGCTTCCCATGGAGGAAACCCTTCAGTGGTCTGCATTTGTGAGAAAAGCCATCAGCCAGGGGGCTTGGAATGCTTTTCAAGTCAGTCAGAGGGAAGGGGAAAAGAAGGATGAGGCAGGCAGCTGAGAAATAATACAAGACAATAAATTCTTGAAATCTGGCACTAAATCTATCAAGGCAAATAATAGGTCCTGATGGTAGGAGGACATTATTTGTTTTTTTTGTTTTAAATTTACCAGACCTCATTTTTTAGGGCATTTGTCTCAGGGAGGTGAGGTCTTTGAAAAGGCAATTACCACTGGTGAATGATTGGTGTTAGATGTGACGCTTTTATGCATCAAATATGTTTAACTGCATTAACCTTCGAGGAATTTACACTGGCACCTTAAAAGATCCATCTTGTGCTCAGCCTGAAAAATCTAAATTCTCCCTCAACTTAAATCTTATTTACATTCATTTTATTACAAAATAAGCGAGTCTAAAATTTTAATGGAGTTTTGCCAGATTGTGAAGGCATCGTGGCAGGAGAGTTGGAAGGAAGCAGGCATGGCTGGTGTGACTAGAGAAGGATCCTCCTGAGAAGGTGGAGCGGTGCATGTGCGCTGAAACAAGGTTGTAGTCTGGTTTCTTTACTGGATATACCATCCTAGAGGGAAGATGACTGTATGTGATGAGGTTAGGCATCTAATTTATCCACATTAGGGTTTAATTTCCTGCTAAGAAGGTATTTAAGCCTTTTAGAAAGCAGCTTGTGGTCTTTGTAGACTTTTTAATCTTTACATATTATGCAGCAAGTAAGTACATTGTTAAAATGGGTTCTTACTGGAGACTTTCAAGAAGTATTTGGGTCATTAAAATGCTCGGTGTACTGCTCCTCTCCATTTCCCAGCACGCTCGACCTGCTTGGCTGCCTGGTGTATCCAAATTTCCATGCGGTTTCCCTTCTCTGTCAATGGGAAGCAGTTCCTCAGGTTGCTGATTCATCTCCATGTCTCTTGTGCTTCACTCCACTGAAATCTGGTTAGGTATGAGACAGACTCCGGTGGAATGAAGGACAACAGAACCCATGGATCGTCCTTATTGCACTTGGAAAAGGCAGGCGAGTTTATCAGGTGTAAACATACCTTCTGGGGAGGCACAGCTGGGGCACCTGGGATGTTTGAACCGGAGGAGGAGGCAGGAAACTCTCCAGGCAGTGCTTATGGGGATGCTGTGTGCTGAAGCTTTCACATCCCTTCTCTTTTATTCCCCTCCCCTATTTCCTTGGTTTTCGTTCACTTTAATTGTAGCCTGTTACACCATAGCCAGGTACTCTTCCTAATGTTCACTGTGGGAACAACTTACCAAAGGATAGGGCAGTTCTGTCTTCTGAAGGCCTTTAACTACAAGGAGCTTCTCCAAATTAAGTGCTTATGGGTTTTGTGCTTTTACAGCTTCTACAAGGGAGGTCCAACGAGAGATCCCTGTTGTCCCTTGTGGCCTTAAACCCCTGAATTTGCAAAATCCAAAGGATGCCAGTGGGGTCTTCTACTTGGTGGTTCTTTGTAAAGACCTTTGGTGATAGTGCAAAGGTGTTAAAACTACTGCTTCCCTTTAGCCTGGGCAGGGGCCAAATAACCTTACTTGGTCACAGCCCCACCTGATGCAGTAATTGGGAGTCCCTTGCTTCAGGCTTCTCATAAAGCATGGGCAGAGAGCTGAGCAAGAACACGTTGCTTGTCCTGACGTGGCATTGCTCGTGCACACACCTTCCTGCAGCTGTGAAATGGGTTCTGTGTATTATGGGATTGCCCTAAGGCGCTACAAAGATTCAAATAGTTAAGCTAAGCACTGTCCAAACCCTCTAAAAGATGTGTGGTGTCTTCCAAAGTGCTTCCAATCTGCAAGGGAGATAAAAATAAAGAAAATGAAGACTGTTAGAAATATTCTCCCCAAGAAAAGCCCAACCTCTGCCTGGATCTGTGCAGGAAAGGTTTATTCTTGCAAGGGAACCTGTTTATCTGTTGAAATATTTTGGTCTTTTAAAATATCTCCTGGCTTTACCTGTAAAGTTAATACCAAAGTCTAAATATAATACATACTCAGCACTGCATGTTGCTTCTCATCTAAAGAATTGAAAATATTGAAAGAAAACAACCCCCAAATGTACCCTGAAATACGCAAGTTCCATGGGTGAAGTGAAAATTCACCACATCCCAGCAAGGAATGGCAAATACTGTTCCCAATTTGAGTGGCTTTGCTTCAGAAGGACATTAAGCCAAATGAAGGGACCCAGGCCCCAGTTACTACCTCCGTGATACCTGGGAAAACTGGGATGTTCAAAGTGCCTTGTGAAATAAAGGATCTAGTTCTGAGTAGCAACGTGTTTTGGCAACTCTCCCCTGTACCTGGCTAACTTAATATTTCAGCTTTTAATCTGCTTGCACCTTGGGAAAAGATGGGTTGGGATACAAAAACTTGATGATGAATTGAAAAATCTTGTTTGTGCTTTAAAAAAAAGCCAAAAAAAAGCCAATCCAGAAAAGCCCCAATATGGAGGTGCTGATAGAGGATTTAACTGAGCAAATAGCTTAGGGTGTTCCTTGCTCACTTTTGCTTTTAAATATAAACCTGCTGCCTGTTGCTGCCTTGAAGCCTCTCCCTTTGCTTTGTCAAGACATGTTAAAAGCATTTGGGTAAGTCCTGAGAAAGGGTGGCCTAGGCAGGAACCCATCAACTGAAATTCCTCTATGCAATCCTGCCTTATTTGAAATGCCTTTTATCAGGCAAGTTACAACGAGCTTTAGCATCAGAAATGGCCAATGCACACCTCCCAGCTATTAACCACTTCATGCCTGGACCTCACAAAGCCAGTGACCCAGGAGAGAAAATAAACAGCTGCCATCCAGCTTCAGCTTCCTTCAGGAGCAGCTCAGGTTATTAAGAAAAGATGCTTATCAACAAAATCTTACATTAAAACAATGATAATAAAAACTCGAAATACAAGCTCCAGGGACCCACCTCCAAGAGCTAACTACCCCTCAGTCTTGAACAGCCAAGTTGAAGTAAATTAAAGGTTACTGGTATGAGATTTCCCCCCCACCCCTTGACTTTTAATGAGATACTACTTGGGTTTTGCTTCTTCCCGGGGAGAAGTCTTGCAAGAGTCAGGCTGCAAGCTCCTGTATCTGAGCAGTAGCAAAGATCTGCTGCAAACTCAGAAGTGACAAACCTTTAACTAAAGGTCAGATAAAATTGCACTGGACTTCTCTGAACTTTAAAGTGAGCAAATGTTTCTATATTTCTTTGTCTGTAGGGGAACTAAGAGATAAAGAAAGATGCTCCGAGCCAGAGCTCCTGGCATTTGTTGCATTAAATGGAATTTGCATTAGGCCTGGTGATTACAAGCCCTTGGAATTTCCAGTGCCATGCCCTGTGTGCTCTCAGAAGCACCAGTAGCTCATAATCCTGGTTAGAAGAATTTATAAGAAATTGTTTCAATGGAACTTAAGCTTGTATTTAAAATAATGCATAAGTAAAACCTTTCTGAAGCTCAGGTCTCACACTGACCACGCTCAGCCCTGCCTGATGCTGGTGTTGTCCAGAAACGACCTTTGCCTGGGCCTTTTCTGGGTGGTGGTCCTGCTTGAAGCGTGTTCTGCATCTTGTTCGGGGGGTTCCATTATTCTGCATTACTCTGGTGTTACCCTCACCAAAGCCCTTGCTTGAAATTGGCAGCTGTTGGCTTCTAAAGGGAAAATAGCTCTGTGTTTCTCTTGATTTTAAGCAAGTTTTACAACATAGTAGTAAGTTAAATTTGTGGTTGGCTCTGCTACAGGTCATTGCTCTTGGAGAGGAGCCTCGTTTTGCAGCAGTGGCTGAAGTAACTTAAGCTGCTGATTCTGTTTTAGAAGTGTGTGAGGAGGCCTTTGGGCTCCTCTCTCTTGCTGCTACTCGACAGCCACCGTAAATAACGGTGCCTACAGATGGGATTGGGGAAAAGCAACCTGAGCCCACTGGCTCCTCTGATCCCAGAGGGTCAGCTCTGCCCATTTAGCTTCGACTTCAGCATCCATAATGCCACACAGCAACACGGCACTCAGGGACTACAGAGTACTTGGCAACCTTGTCAAACTAATGCAAGTTAAAAGTTTCCCTGTAAGCCAGTGTAACAAATACAACTGCTTTCATAAATACTTTGGGATTTCGTGATATCTCTAAAGAGGTAAGAAAACATTTTTCGAGTGATTTGAATAGAAAATAAAGAGAAGAATCAGCAGGTTGAAGGCAAGGTAAATTCTTAGACATTGTAGTTCAGATGGCTGCTCAGATCTGATACTCGCTGCACTAGGGGAATCCAGAGGAACTCCCTGGGCTCTGACTGAGCCAAACCAAACCATTCTGAAAGGCCAGTGACAGCCACAGAATTCTTGCCAGGTTAGGAAACACGTATTTTTTTTTTCAGGGAGTTTCTCCCTGTATCATCAACTGCTGCTTTGAATAACTTCACTGGTATTTATGACTTAAAACACCCATAGGAAATATTTAAGATGTTTTCAATTTTCCTTTCAAAAGCTGTTTCCTGGCCTCACTTCCATACAGCAAAAGGCAGCTGTGCTGATGTTGGTAGGGAAGGAGCCCCGGTTCTGCCGGACTAAGGGCATTCCCAGATCTTGTCCCGGCCACCTGCAGACCCTACCTGGCCACAGAGTCACTCCCGGCCACCCCGCTCCGCGACACTTCGGTAGGATGCACAGCACGTGGCTGTGCCGCTCACTCACCTGGCTGGGTTAGCTAGGTACCCATCCCCTCTCCAACTGCTTGTCTTAACTTGGAACCAAAGCAAACAAAAAAAAAAGGTCTAAAGAGACAGGAAACTAAAAGCGGCTGGTAAATAAACGAATTCAGGGATCATTTCTTTTCTTCTTTCATCCTTCTTTTGAACAGAATCCCAGAGGAGGTGAAGCAGAAGAAAAGGCAGGGTCCTTTAGCCGGCTGTCCCGGCGGAGAGGAGCGGGGCTCTCGGTAACAAAAAACCGCGCAGGGGCTCTTAAAGCAGCGGCGGAGGCGGAGCCGGGCCCGGCCAGGTGGCTCCGCAGGTGCGCTCTTTATTCGCGCTCGCCGCGGGCGCAGCCGCTGGAGGGGCGGTGGCTGCGGGAGGCTCCTCCCCGCTCTCCGCGCTCCTTGCGCGGGGGCGCAGGGGGCTCGGCGAGGCCGAGGCGTTGGACCGAGCCGGGGAGGGGGGGATCTCGATCCCACTTTCCTGCCCCGACGTCGTCGGTTGGTAAAAAAGCAGCGAAACACCCCCAGGAGAGCGGGCGGCTCCAATTCTGCTGCTCCAGAGCAGATGCTGCCAGGCGGCCTTTTGCTCCCAGAGGACTTAGCTTTAAAACGTTAACACCAATGTGAAAGGGAACGCTTTAAGTTTTGTCGGATCAAATTGCCCGAGTTGGGTTTTTTTGTGTGTGTTTTCTTGCTTTTCCACTTAAGAAAGATTTCATTTTGCTTTTCCAGAGCTGCCGAGGAAATGAAAAAAGCGTTTGAGAGCTTGCTCTTGAGCATGCAATGTGCTCTGAGCTTGGACAGCAATGTAACCCCTGTCAATAGCAATTCCAGCAACGACAACCTACCGAGGGGGCATCTACTTGCAAAGAACCTGGGTAGAACTTTGGGAAGTGCAGGGATGCTCTGTCAAAATGCACTGGTTTTAATTCCAGCTCCAAAGGAAGTAATTTATAGTGAGACTCCTAGAGTTGAATTGTGTATTACATGAATCTGGGGAGTCCTCTGTGTGTTGGGTGCTTTTTTGTGTTTTGTTTCTTAGCCCTTTATCTTTGCCCTCCTTTCCTTCTTTTTCCATGGGGTGCTGGAGTGGAAGATGCCCAACCACTTGGCTGGTGATGGGAGTGGGCATGGAGCTCCCAGAGCAGAGTCTGCCCTTCAGCCTCCCAGAGCATCGCTGGGGGAGAGCTCTGCAGGCCGGGCAGGAGTTGCCTGTACTTTGCATTTAGCAAAAGTATTCTAGAAGGTAGATTAGGTTATTTCTGTTCGGCGTTTGCTTTTATTTTCTTAGGGCTGTGTGAAACAATAAGGCAAACTCGCCATGATTTTGCACTGCTGTGCAGTGTGAAGCCAGGGCACTAGTTCTTTTAGATACAAAGCAGTTCTCTCATTGTTTGGTTGCTTCTGCAACACAACAAATACCTTTATAGTTTATTTTATGACTGTTCCCGTCAAGGACAGAAATGGTGGGACTGGCTGTGGGATGGATAGCTGGGTAGGAACGTCATGTTGTTCCATAACATCCAATCATTTCAACTGTCTCTTCCCTTAAACTTTCAACATGTACCCGTTAGGTGGAAAAAGCTGCTAACACATCATAAAACTGCTGCTGGAAGCTCTCAAACCCTGCTGATGGAAATATGTCCGGGGATGAAGGCTCTTCCCTGAAGTATCTGAAAGGCACATTCCACTGTTTGGCTTCCACGGAGGAAACCTGTGTGGTCTGGAAGGCTTGTCAGCTTTGACCTCTAAATTTGTCCAATCAATGGCATCAAATTATTTACTTGGTCTGCAAGTTTGAGACATCAAACACAGCAGAGGAGAGCTCAGGGCCACGTCTCCTGAAATTGCCCACTGTAAATTCAGTCCATAAGCAGGCAGAGAATCATTACTTGAGGGTTTTCCCCTTTTCACCTCCAAAGCTTATTTATGATCGTGAAAAACATCTTTATAAAGCAGCTGCCTACATCGGAGTAAGGATTCAATGGAGCCCTCAGACTATGCAGTCTTAGTATTTCCCATCACAGAAACATGAACGGCAGCAAATCACCGTGTTCCACTTTTATTTTATATGGTTTCTTGCACTCAGCTGTGTAACCAGCCTCCCTGCACCCTTTCCCTGTGCAGCACTTACCCACATGCATGAAAGGAAAACCATCTTGTAACCTTTCTGAAGTGAAGCCAGAAAGCATTATTTGATCAGAGGGAGTCATCTTCCCCACTCCATTCCCCTGCAGTCTCCTCAAGCCCTGGCTGTGGTGAGACCTGCAGCGTTTGCAGGGCTGGCTGGGGGAGTGTGGTTCAGTCTTGCTCAGCACTGAAATGAGGATGTGCATCATTCAGTCAGTCCCTTTCTTCAGCTGCTCCCCTCTCTGTGGAGATGGGCACGTGCTGAAGCTTACTGCCGTGAATAGTGAGAAGAAGTTGCTGCAAAACTAAGACTTAAAGCTTGCGAGGAAGTATTTGTATTCCAGAATGATAGAGAAAAGGAGAAAGATGGAGAGTTGTTTAGTTTTCTTTGAGATTTATCCCTGTACCATTGTCTAACCACTTGTTTGAGACTATAGATCTATCATTTGAATTGCCTTTTACTGTTACTTCTCTTTCAAGCCTGCACCACAGGTATTGTATTCTTCCTTTCTGCTCAGAAATGTGGGTTCCCATTTACCACACTGCAATAGGGGAAGCACGTCGTGTTTCACCACTCAGGTGAGTTCTGCTCATCCCTGACAAGAGAATGTCTCTCGGATGCTGTAGGGCACATATAGCAACTTAGAAGACTGCATCCCCTGGAACCTGCAAGGAAAAAGGCAGAATGTGCCAAAATATTTCTGGGGCACTCGTCCTGGTGAATTCACATCTACAGTAAATGGTGTTAATGGCTGGATACAGCCAAGACTCTGTTCAGACTCCTCTTTCAACAGGACCTCCGTACAGAGGTCAGTCAACCAATGACAGGTTCCAGTGGTTTTATTTCAAATATTCTCAGCCTCAGTTGCTCCTTTGCAATTTAGGGAGGAAAGGCGGCTGATGACACCAACCTCTCTTGTCATCTTCGCCCCATCCCCAGGCTCCACGCACGTTTACTTTCTCCCTTTCAGTTCCCAATTTAAAAGCAAATGCTGCCTCTGTTCTGTTCCCATTCCCCCTTTGGCCATGGGAGTTGGCATGAGCTTGAGCACCTGGCTCTGCAGCGCAGTCATCTATCTGGCGCTTCCCCATCAGCTCCTTTGGCTCTTTTCTTCCTGTAGAGGCATCCGATTGAACTGCAGCCTGTATCCTTGGCACTCCTGGGCATCTTGCCTGAGAGTTCAGTGCTGCTGAGCCTGCAGCGGAGCAGGAAGGCTCCCGGCTTCTCCTTGCTGCCGTATCTGGGTAGGGTCTCTGAGTGAAGTTCAAGTGTGCAGCACAGAGCGGGCGGCATTTCCAAAGCAGAGAAGTTGCAAGAAAGGTGCCCAGGGGTGCTAGGGCAGGATAACTGGTGCCCCTGCTCCTTGCAGAGAGCTCCTTGTACAGAGGTAGAATCTTGCCCTCTTGTTTTCAGAGAGCTGCTCTCAGACTGAACCAGTGTGCGAATGAGTGGCAGGGTAAGGGAGCCCTGGACTCTACTGTTCCCTTACGACTTCCAAAAGACAAACAATTAAATACCGAGACTTTCTTTGTCCGAGTTTGGTGTTGCTGTTTTCCCCTTGTTCTCCTGTCACTGAAGTAGTAAAACAAAAAATTAAGCTGAAAAAGTGATGGATGGAAAATAGAGAAGAGGAGGAAGAAAGCCTTTTTCTAGGAGATTTAACTCTATTTTTGCAGCAGGATCTCTGAAAACATTTGCCACTTTAAAAGAAGGAAGTTTTTCAGGAAAAATTATTTGCACATATTATTTTTTTCCCCCCTTTCACTCGATTGCTTCAGAAGGTGCCATTCACTTGAGACACCACTGAAAAAAGCCAACAAGCTGTGACCTGCTCTCTCGCGCTGTAACTTGGAGGTGCCACGTCCATGTTTCAACACAGTGCTCAGGGCTTATAAAAGGATGCTGGTGACACATCACATTAGCTCTGTATTTCCCGCCAGTGTTTATGGGATGGCAAACTGAGGCTGAGTTTAAAAGCATGCCTGAGGCTGCTGGGAGCCTGGGAAGGATCTTTCTGCCTTTCCAGAAAAGCAGAAAGTGGGAACCTCACTGTTTCTGCCACCGTGTTTCTCATTTTGCTGTTCCAGACTCGCACGTTCTCGGAGGTACAAAGTATTAACTGGACAAGTACTGAGGTGTTAAACCAGGAGTAAGAGGGAAGCACTACTGTTAGCTGCAGATAAGATGGTCTTTTTCTGCTCTTTCAGTAGCTAGAAAAATAACAGCCCCCCAATAACGTTTATGGGATGCAGGTTTGCGTTGGGGGGGGGGGAAGGAAGTGACTTTTGACAGGAACAGCTGAAAAAGTTCATTAATCGAGCATTAACAAAACACCAGCTCTACAGCCAGTGCTGGTGCGGGTGTCAGGATGCAGCTGGGTTGCTTAAGCAAGCCAGTATGGACACGAAGCTCCTTCAGCAGACAATGAGGCACCTCCGTGCCAAAATATCTTCTCTTGCTAGGTGATGTGCTGGTGTATCTGAATTTCGGTGTAAAAACCGCGCTCTCTGCCAGCGTAGCTGCAGCGATACGGGATCTGTGCAAGGACCAAAGCTGCAGCCTGGCTGTGTCAGCTCCTGCTGCTGCTCCAGAGCCCCTTCAGGGGGAGGAGGAGACTTGGCAACTGCTGCCCCATCTCTGCTAAGGCTTTCTGAAGGGGCTGTCATAAGGGAAGGGCTTTAATAACCTTCAAACAAAAGAATTAAAGATTGATTGTACCTTAATTGTAAAACAGTATCCCAAGGCTCTCAAGGTAGCAGGACTCTTTTCCTCTGCCTTTGAAGATAAGAAAGAATGGCCACGTTTTAATTACTGGAAGGCTACTTGCATTTTCTGTGTCTGCAAGAGGTCAAAAGCTGAAATTTATAGTAATTCTTGAATTTCTACTTTAGAACGTAACTGCACACTGTTCAATTTTTGTGAGGTCTTTAGCTCTGGGTTTTAAACCAGCAGCATAAGAAGAGGAGTCGAATGCCAGCTTTGATTGTCACTTTACCTCTTGCTGCATTCCCTGCAGTTGTGCAATAACAGGTCCCTCCCTGCCTGCCCTTTGTGAGGGACCCTAAAAGCCAAGCTGGGTTAGTGCCTGTGAGAGAACTTCCCGAGCCATTGATCAGACCAACAAACAATCTTAACGTGGCTGGGGGAGCTCAGACCTGTTGCTCTCGGTGAGTTCCAGCAGTAAAGTCTGGCTGAACCTTACTGAACAAAGATTATTTGCACCGAGATGCTCGTTCCAGACCCGTGTGCCGTGGGGGTCATCAGACAAAACACTCTGCAGTCGCAGGTCACTGTGGAATTAAAACTTGCTGTGCACGCTTGGGTCTGCACGCTTGGTTTGATAGCAAGAAGGCAGAATGTATCACCCTGCTGACAAGACTAATGCAACAGTAATTTAAAAATAAACCTTTTAAGCTGATGTATCTGGCCTAGAGCCACCAGAGCGCTGCGAAGGAGTTTACTTTTCAGTTTTATGTTTGGAAAAAAAAAAAAAGGCAAGAAAAAAGTCTTGGCGTCTACAGTCACAAGGAATGAATTTTTAAGCAGAAAAGATGAAATTTCTGACTTCTCTGCGAATTTTAATGCCTCACTGCCCTTTTAATGCCCTGAAAGAAGCGTGTGGCATTGTTTTAGCTGTCAGCCCGTGCAGGGTGTTGCAGCGTGCGAGGCTGATCTTAAGAGTTTCAGAAGCAGCTGAGTCTGACTTCTGCCATTGTCATACTTGGGGCACGGATGGGAGCACTGCTGGCAGGTCTGACATTATTTGCAGAGAATTTTCTCCCGCTTCTTGCAATTAATGTGTTTGTGATTCCACACAGGCTCGGTTCTGTATCCTGCAGTGACACTGGCGTTACCTTTAGCGTGTGCCAGCATGTTCCTTTCAAAGAGGAACGCAGAGAACCAGCCAGCCAGGGCTGTGTCCTTTCTGAGCCCATTTCTAAATAATGGCTTTGGGCACAAACACCTTTCAGCCCCCCTGGTCTTGGATTTGCTCACTTGGTGGAGTGCAGGCTCAGTTGTAAGCCCTACTCTGCCGCTCTGTACGAAGGGGTGTGCTGTTCTTTAGTGAAGGGCTACCTGCACTGGTGAAAAATGGTTATCTCCCAGTTTGTATGAAGCAGTTATTAGAGAAAGCAGTGTTCTTTAGTATTTGTGCCATCTGGGTTGTTTTGTGGGAAACAGAAGGCTTCTTGTGGAGTGGTGTGCACTGAGGTTGCACGGTTGCTGCTCGTGAGTATGGGTGGGTTCACAGAGCACACTGCCAGCAGTTGTTCTGACTCTGTCCTTAGAAAACTCCAAGTGCCGACAACTGACTTTCAAAATGTAGTAGTGAAAAACCTTGAGCGTAGTTTGGCTGAGTATCCTTGGCTTTTGGAGGCTTTTTCATACTGTTTTAGCCTTTTCTGATACTTTTTCTAAATCCATTTACTGATCATTTTAAGAAGTTGGGATTTGTTGGCATTTGACGTGTGCCGTTAAGAGATCCTGGGAGAAGTGAATGTGTTGAGGACAGACTTAGCAACACAAGTCCTGGTGCAACCTCTGCTCCCTTGAGCCCCTTTGCCATGCCCGTCCCCAGCCGAGCTCGCTTTGCGGGGTGCGCGTGTTCCCTGGTGGGTCAGGGACGGACCCTCCCGTAAGCCAGCCCCTCGGAGCTGTTCCAGCACGCAGAGCTGTGAGGCTTTGTCAACTCATTCCTGGCCTTTTGTCTGCAGCTCAGAGTGCAGTTTGTGAGTAACCGGAGCCCTTCCCTTTCCCCGACATGAAGGTACACGCTGGTTTATCTGAGCAGCAATTCCAGCCTGGGCCAAGGACACACCTTTGGGAACGCTCCTTTCTTTAGCCTTATTCAGCTTGGCATTGTCTCGACTTGTTGTGCGATGCTCTCTAGCTAACAGTGCCTCTGTGAGCAAACCCTCCGCGTGAGCTTTCCGTGCCCGGTACTGCCCCTTCAAATCCGGAGAAAACCTTGGCACCTGAGCGTGGCCACGCTTCGGTTGGTCGGTGTGCCACGTGTGATGGCTTCTGCAAAGCTGGGGCGATGCGGATGCTGCCGTGGATGACACGGACTCGTGTGTGTGGACCCTGGCTTTAGTGGGGTGTGTTAAAGTAACCCCCAGAATCTGTTATTTGGTGTTTAAATAAATAATTTAAGGCTCCGTTCCTCTGGCCAGGTTGAGTACTGGTAACGTTGGGGAGCGTGCACGTGGACACTGTCTAATGCAGGCTGAAATTTGAAGCGTGCCATGTTGAAGAAACAATAGTTTGTATTTCTGTGCCTCTGAGAGGCACTTCCAAGGGCAAAATCACCTCCTTCGGGGGGGGTTAGAAGCTCTAGTTGAAGGGAGGCCCCAGTGCTGGATCCCACCTGGGGGTGAAGCACAGCTGGGGGCTGTAGTGCAGGGTCAAGGGCAGCGTGGCTCAGGAGGGGCTCTCAGAGGGGGTCCCAACGGCTCCCTCCCCTCTTGCAGCGTGTGGGAACGATTGCACCCTTCTGTTCAGAGCCGTGGGTTAAAATAAGAGATGGATAATTTTAATCGTTCTGCATAATAGCTGATGTTCTGATCTTTATGTAGATTGGGGGGAACAGAGGAGTATTCGTATACGTGTGGCTTTGGTTGAGCAGCAGATGAAAGGGTTCTGAGAAGTATTTAAAGTATATGCCTCAGCTTTGCTGGAAGTCACAGGACTGAGGCCTAGCCAACACTAATCATGCTAATTTAATTATTTTGGTTAGGAGTGCAGTGTTTTTTGCAGGGCAGTTGCTTAGCCACATCCCCACGGGTGATGAGTTGCAAGCCTGCTTCACTCCAGGGAAGCTCTGGGGTGACCAGAACGAGTTGTGTTGGAAGGAGCATCAGTGGAACACCAAACCCACACACGTTCTGCATGGGCTCCACTGGTTTCAGACTGGGGTAGCGGGGGCAATAAGGGAACTCTGTCAGCAAGGGCTGGAGCACGCGGTTTAAGTCGGGTACCTCTTGGAGAGCTTTGCTGAATCAGGACGGGGACGGCCCGTGTGTGCCAGAGCCCCAGTGCCATGTGCTGCTACTGCCTCTGTGGGCTTGTGGCTCCCAGTTTAGCTTTTCTCAGTGTTTTCTGCCTCTCCCAGTGTGGGATGCAGAGCTTCAGGGCATGTTTGCTCGATGAGCAATGTCTCCCTCGGTAACTCTGACCACACCTTGGGAAAAAAAAAAAAAATTAGGAACTGGAAGGTACTGTACTTGCAAACGATGGGCTGTTGTTACCTTCCAGCTTCGCATGAGCAAAACCCACGAATGGGCTGCTACGTGCTGATCTTCTCTTGCATTATTTACTGTCGCAGTGTGTACTCCCCTGCTCTGCTGTCTGGGGTGACATCTCGGCGCTGGATTTTTGATGATGACGATTATAATGAGACAAAGGAAGAGTGGCAGCTCAGGTTTCATTTGGATCCCTTTGCCTTTTTAAAAATTGAAGATCTCTAACTCTCAGCAAAATCCCTGCTACGTGAGCCCATGTTTTACATTCTGCCTGTTTGCAGACCTGGTGTGTAGGGCTTTATGCAGAGTCCCAGAATGTCATTGTTCTGTTAATGAGTGAGGCTTAGCTTGCCTCTCCCGGTGCTGCCTTGTGTTTTCACGTTCTGAGAGGACAATTTTGGACCGGGAAGAAACCAGGGTTAGGTATAAACACAGAAGCTACTCGTTCAGCCAGGAAATGCAAGCTGTTTCACAGCTAGAAAGGCTTTTTATTTTGTTATGGTTGTTTTTCATTGACTTTATTTCGTGAGCAGTGAAAAAGTCTGCGCTGTGAGGATACAGGTGAGTTACCTTGACTCAGGCTGGACAGAAGGTGATTTTGCAGATGTTGTAGGTGTTTCCAGAGAGAAACTGTGACTCACACCCTTCCACCCCATTGAGAAAGATGCAGAATTCTTCTTTTGCCCCTGCAAAGCTGAACCAGAGCACCCAGGGGCTGAGCTTAAAAGCTATCAAGAGAATTCACACCCAACCCGTGCTCCCTCGGTGTTAGCTAGGCTTTTTCTCACGAGGGCTGCGTAGGCAAGACTCTGATCCAGGAGACTCTGCTGTGAACTGGAACTCTTACCTGCTCTGTCTCCTTTTCCCGCGTAAGGTTTTCCCATGGCTCTTAGCCTGGAGCTTGGGAGCAGGGTTTGCTCCTGCTCTGTCCTGGCCATGCTCCTGACAGCCCCTCTGCATGTGCCTGGCCGAGAAACTGGGAACTCTCTGCCCCCCAGCACCTGCTGACCGTGCCCAGGGACCACTTGCTGTGCTGGGGGTTAACCTGCTTTTGAGGGTGTCCTCAAAGCACCTCTGGGAAATACAGAGACAATCCGTGTGATGCGCCCGTAAGAGGCTGTTGTGACAGGATGAGCACGAGTCAGGTCTGCCTGTGTGTGAGGGCTGGCACCGCTGCAGAGCTTGATCTGACACCACTCTCTGCTATTTAAGCTCCTTTATCTGAATACATTTTGAGGGAGTTATTCCAGATCTCTACCAGAACAAGGAAGTAGAAAGTCAAGCTGCAACTCTGCAGATATTTCCCTACCCTGCCTCTGCCTGAGGCTCTTCATGTCGATAGCTGGGAGTGTGTCAAGTAACGTCTTTGTCTGAGAGAGTGGAGGTGGGAAAAGGATGGGAAGTGGTCTCTGCTGGGGGCTGGCAGGCTCTTGGCAAGGGTTTAGACCTGGTCAAGGAGGGTGTTTGCAGCAGGACCTGGCTCTGTGTCCTCCCTGGATCTCACTGTGTCGCCCATAAGCTCCTGGGTGGAGCAGTGGCTCCGCTGCTGCTCATCTCACCTGACCCGAACAAGTGATCTTCTGTCAGGAGGTGTCTGCCTGTCTGTCTGCCCAGGCTCAGATAAAAAACCTCCTTAGTGCCAGATCAGTGCCCTGGCACCAGGCAGTCTGTCACCCACCCTCGAGCCAGGTCAGTGACTTGAGAAGACCTGCTGCAGACCGTATTTGAAGGTGACATCGTGGGGTCCTTGGCTGGTCTTTGCCTTTGTTGAAGTTTTAGGGCATCTGCCGCCGATTTCCTAACAGTTTCCCTTTTCAAACAAATCTGAGTACAAGTGCTGCAGGTCCACCCCTGGCACTTTGCAGCAGCTGTCCTTTGCTAGGCATCCAGCAACACTCAATACCCCAGCTAGATTCTCATCCACTTTGAATTCATTTCTTTTTTTATCCAGGCAGCAAACATGAAGCAACTTGCTTCATCAATGTATTGCTCTGGAACTACTGCAGCAGAGGCATCAAGCAGCCAGGGGAGTCTGACATCAGTCACTGTCTTACAAGTATATTCAGTTTCTCAACCCCGTGCAAACTGTTCTTTGTCTGTACTTGCAAAACCTCGCAAAGCCACCGGCTTTGAGAAGCTGATATTCCCTCCCGCTGCAAGCTCAAATAAACCAGCCTCGCCAGATCCCACGTTTGTCATTTGCCATTCTTTCATCCTCTGTGTAGTGCTGCATCTGCCACGAGCGTGCAGTGAGCTGCTCTGCTCTTGAGGGCTCGCTGGGGAGCTCTGTGCCCGGCTGCGTGTCGGGCGGTGGACATTTGGTGGCAGCTGCCTGGGCTCAGGTGACTGTTGTGGAAGACAGAGCAGAGCAGAGCAGAGCTCGGCGTGCGTGCGCCTTCCACTCGGGTCTTCCCGACGTCGCCGGAAGGGGTGTACGTGATGTGTACGTGATACTTTGCAGATAAGCAGCAGCTCCTCCTTAGGAGATGGTCTCTGCCCAAGGCTGGCCTCGTTTGCTATCTGGGGACTCTCTTAGGAGTATTCTGGGAGTTGTTGAGGAGCAGTGGTATCGTCTCCCCTTTGCTCTGGGTCTGTTCTGAGAAAAGTCTGGTAAGGGAGTAAGAGAGATCAATTTTTCTTTCTCTGCTGTTCATTTATTGCCGTTGCCAGCATGCAGAGGTGTGGAGTGCATCGTACAAACCCACTCAGTATGTGCACACATCTTGGGAGGTAGTGGGCAGCCACAGGGGTTCCTAAGGTTAAGAGCAGGCTCACAGACCTGAGGAAGACAATCCCGTTTAGTTTTGCTTATGTCCAAACACATAAATAAAACATTGGTCCAGCAGGTGTTAGTGAAGGAGTAAAAATCAATACTTAAATCCCCACCAACCAAAAAAATAGAACCAGTATTTTCAGGTCTAGGTATGTGCTCCAAATAGCTCCTGATGGATAGTATCACCCATTACCCCAAAGCCAGCACAGACTGTGGGGTGGCAGGGGCTAGGCTGGGAGCTCTGGTTTTCCCCCCAGGTTCTACGAGTGGAGAATGTTTTAAGGGGTTCATGCTCATTTGTATTTTAAAGCTGCGTATTCTGAAGTGCAGGACCAGGGGCTACATCTTCAGCTGGCATAAATCTGCCTGGCTGCGTGGAGATAAACTGATTTACGCTGGCTGAAGAGCTGGCCCTGGATGTAAGAAATGGAAGCAGGTGGGTGTAATTTCTCTAAATTTCCACTCAAGCTGCACACGCCTGGAGCACCAGAAATCGAACGGCACTTTCCCGAAGAGTAAAAAAGTTATTAGCTTCATATTTGTGTTAGTGCTTCACTGCCCTCCCTCTTGACTTGATCATCACACGTAGCCACGGGCTGTCTCTGGCAATGACTCTGTCTCCCCAATAAAATTAAAAATCACTTTTGTTTCATATCTTTTTAATAAGATGTGTCCTTTTTAATAAAGGACTCTGCTTTTTAGCGGGTGATGCGCTGATGAACAGCAGGCTCGGAGATTATTGCATTTCCCTCATTTGAATTTCTCTTTCTGCGTTTCAGCTGTAACAATAAAACCAAGTAAATGTCCCCAAAGACTCTGCCAGTGCAGCACAAACACAGTCCTGCTACCACTGCTGGATTGAAATTGATGCCCGGTGTAAGTGGATGCATGGCTGGTGTGCAGTTAGGTATGAGGAATAGATCTGGTTCTTGAATGTACAATATAGGAGAGAAGAGAGGGACAGACAGCTTCAGGAATGTGTGGTCCAGGTCCACAGCTTTCACCACAGGTACTGGTACTGGGAGAGCTGAGGATCCCCCCCCAGGCTTTGGGTCAGGAGGCACCTCAACCTTTCCAGAAGTGAGCTCAGTGCCACCCCTGCTCCTCTAGCCCAGAGAAGTCTGTAAGTGATAAAACCTTCTTTAATTAACCAGAACCTCCAGCTCCGCTGCTACTCGTGTGCTGTGGTTTCTGGGGTTTTCCAGCGCAGAAGGTGTAACTGTGGGCTATGTTTTCAGGGATGGCAGAGCAGAGGCGATACACTTGCAGTCTTTTTGCATACTTCTAATCCTTAGGCTTGTCTGTGGCAGTTGGTTGCTGCGCAAGTTGAAACAAGGCCGGGCTCTCCTCTGCCCAAATTCACCCCGGGAGCTGCTGAGTTCGAGGGAGGTGGCTGCTGCTGCTGCTGCTGCTGCTGCGAGGGTGCCGGGGCAGGGGCTCTGTCCAGCTTCTGCCTCCTGGTGCTACGGACTCGTTACAGAAGTGCTCAGCTGCCTCAAAATCCAGGTGTGCAACAAGCCAAGTGCAAACCAGAAAATAACCAAAAATAACTATCGGTGATGTCAGCAGATTTTCTTTTGCCTGTCAGCCCCCTGTGGCAATTTGGCAGTGCCAAGGAACTGATCGTGGCAGCGCTTGCTGGGTTAATTCAGACAAGATCTGGTACAGTTCGTGTCGACTGATTGCACGCTGGGATATCCCATTCAAGTGCCCATCCTGCACCCAAATCTTACATCTCAAATGTTCTTAATAGTCAGACCAGTAGAGGCTTAGCCCAGGCTTTGCAGCACTTGCTTTTCCTTTGTTCCAGGCACACAGATTTGTGCCTTAATAGCTAAAGCCCCTGAGCACCAGGCTCTGCTGGGGACACAAATGGGACAAGCAAGGCTAAGGATGACTGTGCTGCAGCACAGAACCTTGGGAAGAGCTACCTGTGCAGCAGAAACACCCCATTTACACTGGATGTGTAAATGATCCTAACCCAACCCTGCAGTTACAAAGCTCGGAACCAAACCACGTCTGTATTTCACAAGGATTATAGTGTCGGGCTTTCCAGGGCCTCGTGAGCAGGTGGAAGGTCATTTTATGTGTTGTCCAGGTAAAAAATGTGCTCTTCTACTTAAGCCTCATGGACTCAGTTGGCGTGGGCTGTAGGCAGAACTTGCTGCCAGTGTGAGCTGTACCCCTGGGTGTTCAGCAGCTCCCCGTGGACAGCACGTGCTGGGAGAGCTGGGCAATAAATGCCCATTTTAGCAGTGGGGGGGGCATTGCTGGATCTCCTCTCCAGCCCAGTGCCACTGGGGCCTCTGCTGATTTGTAGGAAGAGGAGCAATTTGTCCTTTATCTTGGACTAGGGCAACTAAATAGGAAGACAAGTTAACATGAATTTTTAAATTTCTGTGCAAGTTTAAAATATTAGGGGCATTATTCTTCTGGAGTAGCCTATGGTCTTTCTTTTGTGGCTTTTCATAATCTTCCTCCCACTGTTTTTCTGTGGTGGAGCAGTGGTGGAGAGAAGTAGATTCCAGGTGTGTGAGCCGTGCGACATTTACTGGTCGAGGTTCAGAAATTCCTACCCTGGGGTGGAGGGGGAAGTTAGAGGGAGGAGAAGAAAAAGAAGAGAAATGAGAAAATAAAGTAGACTCCACCACCTGCCATGTAATGATCGGTTCTGGAGATAAGGCTGTTTTAAGGTGCATTCCAGACATAAGGGTCCTGCCCAGACACAGCACAAAAGAAAAGGGAGACTTAAAACAACAGCCAGCTCCTCCTCCCCCCCGATCAGGTGCGCACACGGAATAGGCAGCCCTAATAAAAACCTCTCTCAGGGCTGATGTTTTCTTACCGTTTTACTGCAAAGCCCCCTTTGAGCACACAGCCACATACAGCCCCTCCAGTCAAGTTGACGCCTGTCACCGGGGGTTAAATGCAGGGGATCCGAAGCCAAGCCAAACCTAACGTCACCCCGGAGAAGCTGCCGGCAAATGCTACAGGAGGACTGGAAAATGCCCCATCCCCTTCGGTGATCGTTGCGAGGAATCTTGGTGTCTCCGTTAGGGAGCAAAACTAAACACAATTGCCCACTTCTTTTCCATTTGAGATGGAAAGATTCCCTCCGGCTACCCTGGCTCTGTGTCCGTGCCTCAGGACTGAGGCAGGATTAGACTTGAACGTCACGGGGCCCGATCCTGTCCCGCGCTGCTGCGACTCCTCCGCGCTTGTAGAGTTCACCAGTTTCTAATGAAGGGCAGAGCATGAGGTGTAGTGGTGGCAGCATGGTGGGAATAGCCAGGCACTGACCTTCCCTGGGTGCTGAGCCTTCCCTAGGGTTACCAGTATGCTCCTGGGACTGGGAGCCATTCATACTGGAAACAAGAATCAGGCCTTTCTATTCCTTGGAGCTGCTGCTGGTGGCACTGTAAATGTAGCTCCTGGGGGTACGTGGCATGTCTCTCTCGGTGCTAAGGGTAATAAAAAGGTGCTAATTCAGTGGGATTTGCCCCAGAGAAACCGAAGTAAGAACAATGGGTGATTGTAACAGCCTCTTAGGAAAATGCCAGGGTGATAAAAGTGGAATCGCCCAGTAAAAATGTGTCATAAAGTTCCTACATTTCAGCCTCGCTCCTCATGCTGTTTCTAAGCAAATTCCCTCTCTGTTAGGCTGTAAAAATCAAGTTTTAGACACTGGCTTTGGATGCGACAATAAGAACGTAACTCTGCAAGGCTGAAGTTTTATCTTGAATCTTAGAGGTTTATTTATTTTTCGGGGTGGGGCCGGTTTCATTTGGAAAGCCATTTTTAGAAAGTAAGAGATTTGCTACTTAATCCCTTTCAATCTTCTCTAAAACGAATATTGGTGTGAATTTTAATAGGTGCAATAATGACAACTTCTAAGATCACACGCTGTCCTTACCTAAGCCATAAAACAAACTAGAGGAGGGCAGATAAACAGCACCCCAATGTCATTTGCTTTTCACTGCAGTTAAGGTAAATGTGTTCTGGTTAATGACAGCAGAAAACCCATTTAATTGATATTTAATCAATTTAATCAGTTCTTTTGAGGACTTTATCTAAGTTTGACTGTATTTTTCTCTATGTCATGGGCAGCAGCGAGCCAGGGAGGTGTGCAGTGCAGTGTGAGTGTGTCAGCAGAGCGCTGGCCTCCGGATGTTTCCCGGGGAGGCACACACCTTGCTGGGCTCCGTCGTCTCTGGTGCTCCAGCAGCACAAAAATCCCTCTCTATTTTAAAATCTGCAGCTTCCTCGCTTAAATTTTTGTGTAGTTTTGTGCCTTGCAGTTGTGATACCTGTTGACCCAGATGAGGGTGAGAGAAAATGTTAGATCTTACGAATCGGTTTGGGGAAAATTAGAGTAATTATTTTTTCAGGTTTCACCTTTAACACTTGGAGAATTATTTGGAAAGAATGCAGCAGTATTGAGAAGAAACAACAGATAGGTACAGCCAGTGATGTTGTATTACCGCATAAATATTCAATGTGAAAAGTAATGAAACTACCAAACTTAATAAGAATTAAAATCCCCGTTGCCATTTCAGACTCTGCTCCTGGCATTTCACCCTCAGTAACAAATGATCTCTCTTTACAAATAACTTGCTTTGAAATGAAATCGCCGTGAGCTTTCTTGTGCCCTCGAGTAAAAGCACTTCATTTCAACTGCATCTTGGAAGCTGGCGGCGAAGGGGGCTGAAGGCTCTGGGAGCTGGTGGGCAGTGGGGGGAAGAATACGGCAGAGGTTGCACAGGACCTCGGAGCTGGCTGAAAGGAGGCGTTGGCTGAAAGGAGGCGTTGGCTGAAAGGAGGTGTTGGTGTGGTGCTGTGGTAGCCCTTGGCCTAAGGGAGATCTCAGCCACGGCACACTATGTGCAAGGGCTGCTGCTTGGGAGGAGCTGGGGAAGGAGTCATCACCTTCCTTCAGTGCAGGGGTCGGTTCTCTTGATGGGCTCTATAAAAGACCGCACGTTGAGCTGCTGTGCCCTCTGCTAAGAGGGCATTTCGTGCATGGATGTGCCCAGCCAGAGAAGATTGAAAGGGATTAAAGCAGCGTGGTGAACGTGACCGTCTCTCCTGCCCTGCCTCTGCTTCACTGTCCACCCGTCCCCGGGCCCCGCTGTTGGTTTTCATGGGGATGGTGCAAACTCAGGCAGCCTCTGCCTGTGCAGGAGCGGGGAGGAAAAGCGGTGGCGATGGCAGGAAGCCACTGCAGCTCTTTGACGTGGAGATGGACTCTTCTCCACGGGGTCTGCATGAAGGGCGCGGCTTCTGTCTCTTTTCAAATAAGGCATAAAAAGAAATGATTTTTTTTTTATTAAAAAAGATGTGACCATAAGTCACATCAAGCAGTAATAAGTGCTCGTGTGAACTGCCGAAAGCAGCTCTATATCTGTAGGTGATGACTTTTCAAACAGTAGCCGTGCTCGGTCTGGCTTTGGTTGCCCCGCTTGCTGGAGGTCCAGTAACCAGTGTCACCAGTGGTGCCCTGCGCTGGTGCTCGTGTCATTGGTACCCCCCGATAAAGTGCTGCAGGTACCCCAGGTGCCGGGCGTCGATGTCAGCCAACGACGTCGTGTTTGCGTTGAAGGAACTGGGAGGTGGTGGCCCCCCCTGTGCTGTCACCTGGGCACAGGTCGGCAGCTCTGCGGGAGGTGCAGGCGTCGCGGTCTGGATGCGGATGACCGATGGTCACGCCACACGGGAAGAGGAAGGAATGTTGGGCTTTTGTGTTAAATCTGTGGCTGAGAGCAGAGGGTGCGACATCATGGGACAGCTCGGAAGCTCTGTCCACTGGACCTTTGAATTGTGCTTTTCTGGATGTGTTTTTCCTCCATCTACTCTGACAGCACATGCTCACTCCTGTGGGACAGCACTAATCCTGCCCCTGAATTTCCTCTGGATAACTTCCATCCTGGGAGCTCAGACCCCACTGGGTTTGACTTCAGGTGGATCCATCTGCTTAACTGATCCTTTTCACTTACTCCAGAACTCCTTTGCCTCTGCTCATCCCTTCACACCAAGCCAAAACTGCCTTCCAAATTTTAACTCTTGTCTCAGTATTCATTCCCTCCCTCCCATTCCTGTGAGTATTTGAGGATTTCAGTAGATTTGGCCAACAATGGAGATGTTGGAATTTTATTAGAAATAAATGTGAAATTCAAATTAAGGTCAAAATGGAAAATATGGCTATAAATATTTGAAGAGATCAGAGCTGAGGCAGGTTTCTTCCCCTTTGGGTCAAAGGCAGTGTTGATGTACCAAAGTATTTTGGCACTTTTGAGCAGAGAGTTTTAAACAGCCTTTAAAATATATATTCAAATCAATTCGGAATGGGCTAAAGCCCCCAGAAAGGTTACTCTATCCTTTTTCAGTCGTTTCCCGAATTTTAGTTTCCTTATCTTAATGCATTGCAGAGCTCTCTGCCCACTGAGTCCATTTCTATTCAACTCAGGGAAGCTTCCT
Source organism: Chloroceryle amazona (assembly GCA_027560015.1). Classification (NCBI taxonomy): domain Eukaryota; kingdom Metazoa; phylum Chordata; class Aves; order Coraciiformes; family Cerylidae; genus Chloroceryle; species Chloroceryle amazona. Next base: position 50,409 of record JANHFX010015637.1, read on the forward strand.
GATAATTACTTAGCCCCATCTAATTCCCTGAGGTCCTGAAATGCAAAACAATTCTTCACAAGACAGAGATTGCTTTTTACAAGCTTTAACAGGCGAGAAATAAAAGGCATTAAAATGATGTGATCTAAGGTAGAGTTTCACTGCTGAGCCATTTTCTACCAGACTTCATTTAGCAGATAGCACGTGATTGCCTGGAAGAGAGGGTTTGAGGCTGCCCTTGCTCCTGCCAGTGCCAAATCACCTTCGACATCAACAGGTCAGAGTCCTGGAGGACGCAAACTGATTTTATTTCACCGAATTCAACATAACCTCTGCAATCTGAGGACCTTACTACAAGAGCCACATCCCGATGTAAATAAGAAGAAAATCAAGCCCCGGTGGGGTTCTGAATCCCCAGGTGTTGGGAAGATGCATTTGTGTTTTCTCTGTCGAAACACGTGCTGGCCTGACACGCTCTTCCCCTCAGAGGTTTCTCAGGGGGGCCAGGAACTGCCCAGTTTTCACCAGTGGAGAACCTGATGCTCAGTCCTGTTGTACTGACCCTCTTCTTTCCCTTTTTTCCCCGTTGCCTTATCTACCAAATTAATGTTTTTCCAAATGCAAAACTCCTGAAGTTTTCAGTGAAAGGAATTTCCTTTCTGCAAGCAAAGAAAGAGGAGGTGGATGCACCAATCTGTCCCGAGGATGTGGAACAACTTGTAAAAATCAAAGGGTTTGTCTCATTCTGTACAGAGCAGCCACATGGTTAGAGGTAAAGTCACCTTAACGCCGGTTCCGACGCAGCGCTTTGCTCAGACGGGGAGGCTGCTGTGCAGACACCACGCCAGACTGCGAGCCTGGTGCATCTGCAGGAACTGGAAGGGCTGCAGGGGATTTGCCTGCAGGGTTATTTACATTTTACCTGCGCTGACAAGCTCAGTGCCAGACCAGGATTGTGCTGTGGGGCACGGGCTGAAGCAAGAGACCGCTTGCTACCATGAGCACTGGGCAGGGTAAAGTGGCTGGCTGGGTGACCCTGCAGACCTCGGCAAAGTATGGGGAGAGTAGCTCCCAGAGCTTCCATTTCCCTCAAAAATGCGAAGCAAGGGCAGGACCTAAGGGTGTGGAACAAGCTTGGTTTTAGGAGAACCTAAAGGCAGGTTAGGTGGATATTTGAGTTAATGTTGTGGCCACATTTATCAGCAGCAAGAGGTGAGAAGGGAGAGGACGTAGCCTGGGAAGTTTGAACCCGTGCTGCACGTTCACTGAACCTGTCCTGAGGATCAGAGCACCCGAAAGCAGCTCTGGGGCACGACGAGGCGGTGCTCTACGGATCTCCATCTTGTCTTGCTCCCATGACAGACAAAAGGGCTCATCTCCAGCTCCTTCAGTCCTCCAGGACTGTGGGAACCTTCATTTGTCACTGCAGAAAGGAGTCTCAATATTTTATGAAAAAGGCATTTTACCACAGGACTTTGGTGAATATCAGCATAATTTAACTGTGATTTAACGGAACCTTTCATTGACTTTTGAAATTATGCCTCTCCATCACCTACCCTATGGGTTTCCTTGCTTTTCATCTTGCAAATCCCATTACTTATTAATTTCCCCATAATACATAATAGAGGCAGAAAAGCATATAGCATCCCATTCGGCAGTGATTTACAAGTCTCTTAGTTCTGAAGCAACATAAGAGCGAGCAGACATTCTCCAGGTTCCCTGTGTAAAGCCACGCACAGGATCCTAAGGCTGCTTTGGACATGATCTCACAACTGCAGCTGTTGCAGCCGGACAGAAGATGGAATCAGATGAAGATAACAGAAGCACAGCCAGGGCAGAATTAGCAAGAAGGTGATGAGCGAGATTTACCTCATGCTCATTATGATAATGGCTGTAATATCCGTGGAAATGCTTATGGGCTTTACTTAGAGAGGAAGAACTGCAGGCAAAGAACAAATACACAAACCAGCATTATTTACCCACGTTCCCAATCAGGCTTTTGCTAACGTGTTAATCTTTCTACAGGGGGCCCAGCAGAAACTTTGATTCCCTTGGCTTTTGGAGAAAATGAGTAGTGCATACCATGAATCAGAGGGGCTCATTTAGGAATGAAGAAACTATTACTCATCCTGCTCTGGCAGGAATGAGCATCTGGCAGCATATTCTAAAATTCTGTTAAGACAACAGGAGGCAAAAGGAAAAAAAAATAAAAATCTAGCTCCAGTACAGCTCTTGTCAGCTCAGCAGGCAGCGTATGAGAATTGGAAGGAGGGAGCACAAAGACAGATCTGCTGAACTGAGCCATTATACGTTTGCTTTCTGTTTCCATCCATCTACTCTTTCCAGGTTTTTCTTAGTACGAGCTGGGGATCCTAACGGGATACATGAAGACAAATTCTCTCTTAACTCAGCACCAGGTTGGCCCTGGAAGTTGTGTTGCAGAAATTTGCAGACTGCAGCAGTTCAAGGAGACAGTGCTTCTGGTTGCTGCTCTGGTCCCATTGAACTATAGCTGGTGGAGTCCTGAGATTAATCAGATTTGCTCACGTGTCCTTAGACTCCTTATGCTATGGGCGATGTGAATGCGCCGCATTCCCGGGAACAGACAGGGAACAGTGGGCAGCAGGATAACAAAGTGCATCGGAACATGTATTTGAGGTGCAACCTACGATCGAGCCAGGTTTCTCACAGCAGGGAAGCAGAGGGGGCTGTAGAGCATGGGGTGGGAAATAAGAGCTCATTTTGTCTTCTCCTGGTTGCGTTCCATGGTCCTTTACAACTGCTGCGTTGTCTTCTCCTTCTCTATCTGTGCGCAGGGGTGAAACTGAGACTGAGCCAACCTCTGCACCTCGTTCTTTCTCCTGCAAATGAATATCCAAAATCAGTGTGACCTCTGATGGAAGCTGAGGTCCCTCGGGGTGCCAGGACACTGTCCCACCCTGCTGTCCCGCAGGGGCTCTGGCTCAAACCTCTGCAGCTTCCACCTTCACTGGACAACCAGAAGATGCTTCTGTGCTGCTCCGGGATTTCTAAGGAGACCTGGCTAACCATAAAGTGCCGGGTTGGGGCCATGTTAGCAGCACAGGCATATTTGATTTCTTTTTGAGAAGCAGCAGAGCTGGAAGCGCCGTGCGTGGGGCAGGAGGGCAGGCGGTGGAATGTTCCCGGGGCTGCAGGGACTTGCCTTGGCCGCAGGAATGTTCACAAGACGCAGCACGCTGCCCTGGCCGCCGTCTGCCTGCCTTCACCCTCCAGGTGTAGGCAGCTGCTGATGCTGCTCTCAGAATTTAATGTGACATTTTCCTCATTATTATTATTTCTCGCTGGCCTTCTTTTCTCTCTGCTGGGGTTTTTTTTTGGTTGTGTTTTTTTTCCCCCCCTTGTTACTTTCTTACAGCCACTGGCCTATGTCAGGCTGTCAGGCTTCCTGAAACGGGTGTTCCTCGTTGCTACAGGCAAGAGCATATTGTCAAAACAACCCCATATTTGTATTTTTTCTTGTTTCCTCGTTGTGGCAAAACCTTCTTTTACAAAGGAGCCCTTTTCTCCCGTTCCCTTCCCCTAGGTATGCTGCTGAATTGATTTCTCCGCTCATTTTAGAGATGAGATATTCCAGGAACAATCGAACTAATATTAGTTCTGTCAAACTTAATCTAGGATACATTAATCTAGAATATAGGGGGGAATCAGATCCAGAAAACCTTGACTTCTTTTTTTTATTGGAGAGCTCATAAAGTAGGCTGATGATGACTGGCTACTGAAATTTAAGCAACCAAGAACAGGAGATAGATTTCATTCAGTAGGTGGGATAAAACTGGATTTTCTAGAGATTTCAAGATTTCGAGGAGTGCAATAAGCAGGGGAGATGAAAGAAGACTAACTGATTTTATTTTTCAGCAGTAAATTAACAGGTTTGGGAGGTTTTTTAGTCTCTGTACTTGCCACAGGCATATATACATTTCCTCACCTGAAACCAGACATTAAGTCAGGAAAAATCTGACCTCTCAAAACGTCTGAAGTTAAAACCCTTCACCGAGGTCTCTTGGGCAGCCCCAGCTCTGCTTGTACTCAACTGTGGTAAGAGAGATGCTTCCAAAGGACCCTTCCTGGGACTGGTTTTAGATGTCTACCTTAGGAGGAGATGAATCACATCTTGCAAGTGCTGATTTCTCTCTCTTATCTCCCAGGGGAGCCTACGGTGACTAGTTTAGATCCAGACGTTTAGACAGATGAATCACACCCTCAAGGCCATGGAGAAAATAATGAAAATTTACAAGCCTAGGCCCAAATTTTTCTACTCGTCTTGAATAATTTTACTGTTTTACTGAATAGAATGCTCAAAGGTCTTTAAATAGCTTCATGCTTTAGTGGTGAAAGCGGAAGATAAATAAATACTCTCCCAGAATAAAAAAAACACATTTTTTTTCTTTTTTCCTTGAGACAGAATAGGCAGTGGTGGTCCTTTCAGCGTGTGCTTTCTTTCGTTGGCCTCTTTCTTTTCTGAATAAACACTTAATTTACCTCGGTGTGCAGCCTCCAGAGCTCCTCGTGCTTTCCTCTGAGTCGAACTTTCAAAGAGATTACCAAATCAGACCCACTTTCAAACCATCTGGTTTCTGTACTTCATGTCAAGGTTTCCAAACTGTGTTGATGTTTCCCGAGCCTTCAATGGCTTGTTTTAAGTTCTTCTGTCCTTTGAAATGTGTTCAAGTGTGAAGTTCTTACCCAGAAAACTCTTCTCCCTGTATAAGTAGGTAATATAACGAAGGTAGAAAGCTTCATTCTTCCAGGAGCCCAGCTTAAGTGTGGTGTCCCATGGGAACTAAAATCCACAGTGATAGATGTCTCCTTCCACATCCCTTCTTAGAAGTAATTCGTGCTGGTGACAGGTCATTTAAAAACAGGGTAAGGAGGCTAGAAAATGAGGGTATGGAAAATGATACTTTGTGAACTGGTCAGGATTGATTTAGCGCTTATCGTTTTCTCTTTGTTTATTTCTTTGCTTGATGCCTATTACCGAACCATCCCATAAATGCCTTGTGATCTCTCAGAGCAGGGACTATCCATTCTATTTTAGTGGAGTATTTTGCACAGAAAGGTCTAGCTCTGAGCAAGAGCTGCAATGGCTGCTGTAATAATAAGGTAATATTACTAGAAGTGCGGTGTATTTTCTTGTGCATCCCCTTTGCAGAAAGGTATAAACCAAATATTGACTTCAAAGAATACATCTTTATTCCAAATGTAATGCTCAGAAATGTTTTACAGTCAATTATTTGCAATTAGAAGTAAAAGAGAACTCCCCTTCCTCAAACAACCTATAATTACAACTGATCCTTTCATGAAGTATAAATCCAGTAATTAAGTAGTTTCAAAAGTTTTAATTCACTGGGCAATTAAAAAGAAAAATGTTGGGTGTTGAGACAGAGAACAATGCCGCCGTGTGTCTGGGGTCTTAAATTATCAATGGAACTTTTAGCAGAAAGATTTTTGTATTGATCCTTACGGTTTTAAGAGGTAATCCTTCAGTGTGCAATCATTACCACTTCTTAACGACTTCTCTCAGAAGCGACCACTGAAACGGTGATCGGCAGAAACAGTCAGAGCTGTCCTGGCACCCAGCTGAGGAGCAGCCCCTGAAACTCGCCCTCCCCAGACAGCCTCGTGTCACCAGTCCTGGTCGTGGTGTGTGGAGGAGGGAAATCCTCGTCCTCAGCAAAGGATCGTGCCAAAGCTTTTGCCGATGGAAGGATTTACTGACTTCATCATTTTTTTGTGACAGTTACCAAAGGTGATGATTCAGTGCAGCTTACTCGGTAGCACGGGGAGCTTTCCAGAGCCGTGCCCTCATTCTCTCTCATCTTCCTGATATTTAAATGGGACGTGCTCAAAATAGAGATGGGGATGGTTCCTTGTAGTTGTGTTCGGCATCTTGGTGCTTCCTTCTTACGTTGTTCTCTGAAATCCCATTTTTGGTTCATTCAGTCTTGTCTTTGATATGTTTATACCTTGCACAAAGGGTATGGGAAGAAAGTATTGCTAGGAGTTCCAGAAAGATAAATCAAGTCTTTTTTTTTTTTTCAGAGAATTTTGAATTCCTCAGCTGTTTAGTGCAACTTGAAAATAGGGTCAGAGAAATATATATTATTTTATAGACTATCAGATGATATATACATATCTATTCCTCAAGGTAACTCTTGGCTGTACAACAATTCAGAATTCTAGTGAAATTACGAACTTGCTGTTTAATGCTGGAAAGGCAGAGCTCGTAGTGGGATTTATACACCCCATCTTTGCTTGTCTTTACATCCCACCAGGGAAAAACACGAGCAGGGATTGGGAAAGTGTCAGGATGAAGTAAGTTTAAATAGTCTGTAGCAATTTCTTGGTTGTGCTGTTACTGTGAGAGAGCAGCGAGGGTGTTTAAACACTGGAGGAAGCAACAAAGAAAATGGATTTAAGATCAGTAAAGATAATGCCAAATACACAGCCATAAAATGTCAGTGAGATCTTGGACAAGTTTATCTGGCTGATAGCGAAAGATGTCAACACGCTTGGCAGTTTAAATACGTAGAACGTTAATTACTAATAATAACTTGCTGAGGAAAGGAGCTAAGGCATGGCAAGAGCACAGAATGTCTGTCGTGTCCCTGGCTGAGATTGTTTAGGACTGGAAAAGATGGTTGCTACGCAGGACAAAGTCTGGCATTTTATATGGAAACAAAAATACAGTTACCTTAGAAGTAAATTACTGGATGAATTCTAGGATGGGTAATAAAGAAACAAGTTACAGGGATGATTTAGTAGAGAATTGAGGGACATCAGTGGAGAGCCACATGAAATAAATGTCTTGAAGCACTGAAACCTCAAGACGAGCACAGAATGTATATTTTCAACAGGAACCAAACCAGAATATAACTGAATTAGTCCATGTGCACTAGACTAAGAATTGGTCGTAGTTGATTATTATGGAAAAGAATAGTAGGTAGGTAATGTATTTTTGTGTTTTCCAATATGAAATTATTACATAGAAATACAATGGAAATAAAAGCAAAAATAGGTAATCTGAGTTTGCAAATGCTCTTCCTCTCTTGGGATTCACGTTTTCTCTCCGGGATGGTTGTGTTTTAGCTAGGGCTGTGTGCTGAGCCCAGTTACTGAAGCAGGACGTTCCCAGCATAGTACCTGCTGTGTTTCCAGTAGACAATTTGCCTCCCTCTCCTTGCCCTTTTTCCGTAAGTACAAAACAACATCCAAGATGTACCTGTAGTCCAGGCTCCCATGAGGTATGATATTCATGTTTCGACACATCCTTAGGATGGAGTCAGAATGGAAACCGTGGGTCTTAATCCTTTCCCTTCAGCTCGTGAATTTAGGAGGAGGATCAGAGTTATTGGACCATTCATTTTGAAATTGGAACTTACATCTGTTGACTTCATTGCCTAAGGGAGACCCATTTCTTTCTAGATATTTATTGGTCTTTAGTAATACCTTATAGGTGAAATCCCTTGGCAGCTGCGTTAAGAGAAGGTGTGAGGTGGATCCTTAAGTTCCACAGATTTTTTTTTCCCATCTATGCTATAGGTATTTTTTGTTTGGCTTCCTGGTTCCTGATGCTCCGTGGTGTATTCATGACAGTCTGCTCTGCAGTCTGCACTGTACCCTGCTCACGTTCCTGGGGCTGTGTGAATGAAGTGCCACTCGAAAGGAACCAACAAGAGGAGGCTCAGCTGTGTTTCAGCATTGTGGATGTAGAAATGTACCCAGAGAAGTGAAGGTTATAGCCACAAATGCTTTGAAAATCAAACCCCATTTCACATCCAGGATTAACCTGCTTCCATTAGAGGGAGGACACTGCACCCGTGGAAGAAGGAAGCCAGGAGCTCCCCAGTCCTTTTCATGGTCCTTACTCATCCGTGTCATTTTCAAAGATGGGGACAGATGCCACCTCTGAGAAATGCACGAATGAATTACAGAGCTGTGTGGTGGTTGCATTTTAACCACCTGAGGGAAACACTTAACACTGACTTTCTACTTGGTTCAATCACAGATCAAGTCCAGTAATCCAAATTTAGAGATACTCAAGTGTGTGGCCATGAAGGAGGAGCTGTAATTTTTCTCCTCTGAGATCATGCTCATGCACTTTTTCTGCAGGCACCACAGTAAAAAAAATACTGATTTTTTTTCCCTTGCAATTTGAGTGTCATTCAGGTGTTATTTTTAGATGCCCCTTCAACCAGAAAGAGTCCTACAGAGTTACCTCAATGGTAACTGCATATTTTTTCCAGAACAGGGAATATCTGGGTGCCTCCAACACGTACCCTCCTCTGTGTGTGAGGACAGCATTAGAATCACCTGAAATCTTAATCTTAGGGGTACTGACAGTCCAAGTTTCCAGCAGCTTCAAATGCAGTCACACACTGTCTGAAAATTAGGACGTACTTGCCTTTCTGCCTTGTCTGAACACTGCTCTTTAAAATCAAGATGTCTGGTACTTTCCGACTCCGTTCTGGCTAAAACTTTTCTTAAGGTGCTTGACTCTGATTTGGAGGAAAGTCTTCCACACCTTGTGGAACCCCAGCGAAGCTTTGTGCCAGAAGCCACTGGAAAGCCAGAAATCTCATGTAAAATTTTCAAGCCTTTTCACCGTGTCCCTATTTGGTAATGGAGTTTTCTCATTTGCTTTTCTGACTTCCCTGCCTCCCCCACTGCCTCTCCCCTTCCCTAGCAAGGTAACCACACATTTTGATGGAGGTTTAATCTCCTTCCTTCCTTCCTTCCTGAACCCACCTCCTCCCTTGCCCAAGGCAATCTGTCAACTCAAACGCATCACAAATCAACTTGACAGTGGAGATCTCCCCTTGAGCAACCGCACTGGGAGTTCCATTATCAGATAGGGAGGGTGGGGTGCATTTTCCACATAAAACCCAGTCACAGCTATATGGAAGTAAATTTCCATTCCCCATTCCCTTTTGTTTCAAACTTCTGCTTTCAACAAAGTGAATCCACAACCTCAGGAGGCTGGGCAGGACAGGAGGCAGCCAGGTCAGGGGAGCAGCAGTGGCATCCCTCGTGCCTGCTGCCTGTCTGTGTCTGACATCTGCTCCTGCCTCTGTCGCTGCCTTTTCTAGTGCTGCTGAGCTGAGGATCTCTCTTCAAATAGCCAGAACTAACCTGCCCACATCGAGTGTTCCTAGAGCACCTGTTATGCTGATATGGAATCTGAGGGTGCAAGGGAGTGAAAAAGATGTTCGAGATGACAACGTGAGGCATCGTGCAGTTAACTTTTTTACTTCCTTCTCTTATTAGAAGCACGGAGAAGTCACACACATGTGCTGCTGGGTCCTGTCAGTAATCCAAGCCGGCTAAACTCTGGTTGCCACTGGACCTAAATCACCCACTGTACTGACCTTAGGCAAAGGGCTCATCTGTTCAAGACAAAAGAGCACATTTGCCATGGTTTTGTACGTGTACTGTTCTTAGTAGTGCAAAGGAAAAGAGCTAGAAAGTAGCCCTAGCTGGTGTTCCTTTTCCAGGAGTTTTTCAGGCTGGTGGGAGGAGGCTGCTCACAGTTCTGTTGAGAGCAGACTGGATCCACCATGAAAACGTGAGCATCAGCTTCCCGTCCTTAAAAGCCTCACTCTTATCAGTACATTGATGAGAGCCTGTGCAGATCCGTTTGCTAACTTAGCTGAACTCAGAACCCCCCCCTTTATTTTGTAGATGAGAACATACACGTGGCTTGTTTTTCAGAAGTGTATCTCCACCAGTGCATGGCTTCAGCAGTTGCTCTTCTCTGCAGCAGCAAAATAATGGACTTGGAGCCAGACTCGAGGGAAAGAAAGAAAAGAAAAGAGAGGCAACTCTTGATCAGCTTCTCATGATAAACAGCCGAATCTCTGAACGTCGTACAGCCTGAGCAGACATTGCAACATCTACTGCTGATTCAAGGAGTTTGGGAGGCAGAGTTATTTCAAGTGCATAACCTCGCTGCGATTCGGGGAAGTGAAGCTGTGCCTGTTATCTAGATTTAGCCAGAAGTTGAGCGTTTACCATGTTTGATTTATTAGTTTTATAAAATGCAAGGTCTTTAATGTTTAGTGCTTGGAGCACATTGTAATTTTAGCTACCTTATTACAGTTGTTGACCAAAGTATGAATTATCTTCAAAGGCTTGGAGTTCCTCTTAGCAAGCTTTCCCACTCCAACTACCAAGCCAAAGGCAGGCAGGAAGGTCTGTTCTTTCAAGGAAAGAAGCAAAGAGTCATAGTTCGAATGTGCGTGAATGTTCTGGAACCACAATCAGGCTGGAGCCCTGGAGAAAGCACAGGGATTATTTGCTGCCTCAGGAACTACAATCAGCACTACTCACAGTAAATAATCTTAATGTCTGTTGAACACTTTCTCAGAAACGAGTCTCAAAATCCTGGAAAAGAAGCTGCCGTTCAGGAGTCCACCGGGTAGGCTCTTTGCTAAGTTCAGGACACCGGAGGCTGCGCTGGTGTCCGACTGCAGGTGCCTCCCCAAGCCCTGCCCGGCACGGCAGCACCGCAGAGGGGTGTCCGTGCTGCCTGGCCCTGCCTGGCCTCTCCTCCAGCACGCTTTGCCTTCAGGAACTGTCACAGTGCAAACCATTCCCACCAGAAGTAAATGCATTTCAACTCGTTTTTGGAAATTGTCTGGGCACAGCCTACTGTAGAAATGAGATGGCACAGAACTGATTAAATAATGTTTATGCAAATACAAATGTCAGGGCGTTGTTTTCTTATTCTTCAAGATCCAGCTTGTCAAAGACTTTTGGCTGTCAGGTTTATTGAGCTCAACTGAGCTAGTAGCAGCTTGATTTAGAGTGGGCAATTGCCAGAACCCTGCAAAAACTCTTCTCCAGTGCATCTTCTTCCCATCTCCAACCTCAGCGATCTGTGGGGCCTCCGGACTCTCCACCCATGTTTCCTGCTGCTGATTCTCATTAGTGCTCTGCTGACACCCCAGACTTCCACCTTTCACATCCTCTTGCTCCTTAGAAGTCCCATGTCATGCAGACGTGGTGTGTATTATATAGTAACAGCTGCCCTGCTTTGCTTTTGCAGCGTTTTGGTCCATCCAGGGCTCGAGTAGGTCGCTTACCTGTTGGAGGAATATTGGAGTTGTTAAAGCCACGACACTGGGAAATGACTGACAGGTGCTGAGAAGACAGATGTTTGCAACAGCCTTGGGATATACAGATTCCTGCAGAGAGGAATTCAGAGGCTTTTAGATAAATTGGGTGATATGAGGAATAGTTTCCAAAGATATTGAAGTGACTTTTTAATCAGGTGAAAGATGTTGAATTGAATCTTAGTAGAAATACTAATAAATCCTACAAGAACCCATTTGTCAAATGGCAGAGATTTCACTGAGCTGTGTTATTTTTCACATGGTATTTTCTGGACTCCTGGGCAGATGACTCTCAAGTTTACCAATAGTGTGAGAAGTCATTGGTGTCGTTAGTCATCAGAGGAAATATTTGCGTAACTGCTCAGATTTGAGCATGTATTTGCCTGTGCCTTTATGATGCTTTGTCTGAATATTCTTTTAAACAACAGTTCATTTGTGCAAGTACTCGAGGAGAGAGTACGAGAGACATAATGACTCGTGGGTGCTATTGAAACTAATTCCAAGCCTTCATTTGAACAAATGTTTGCAAATTCTTTTCTGCAGTATTGACACAGTTCTGACCTAAGCTTCATTAGCTCAGCAGATTAATTTCTCTGCTCCAATACCTGGCTGGCCAGCTGGAACCACAGAATATTTTCGTGTGGCATTTTCAAGGGGAACCCTGGGGAAAGTCAGCTCCTCGCTGATAAAAACTAGAGAGCGGTAAAGCACGCGTCTCGTTCGTTGTCTCTGCTGATGAGCCACGTCTGAAAGGATGACTTCTCGTGGTACTCCTGCCAAGAGCAGTTTAGCTGCCTTTTAAAATGCAGTTTAAAGTTATAAAACTCAGTCAACTTTTGTAGCTCTATATAGATTTTATTGTACGTATAGTCTATTGCTGGTAGCGTAACCATCTCGGAGTGACAGCAACATGATCAGGTAGACACTGAAAGTGTCAAAAATGACAAATGTGCTTTTCTCTGCAGCTTGGCAGGATAGAAAGCAGCTCTTGCCTGTGGACGGGTCATGAGCGTGCACCCTCTGGACCCATAAAGTTTAGGAGAATTAAATAGCAATGAGTTCTTCACCCGACATTGTGTACCTATTAGATGTAGCTGCTTCTGATGCTAGCTGGAAAACACAAAGAGATAATCATCCATGTCTCCTGCAGTGCTCCTGTTGGTTTGGGTTTTGCCATGCTGGGAAGGAGATCACAATATAAGCCTTATAGTGGACTAGATAATGATATGAAATGGAAACTGAATGGTTGGCCTCACCCGTGTAACTCCCAGCAGGTACCTTTGCTGAGCTCCCAATTGCCTTTACACAAGGGCATCTTCTGTAAGGCAGTCTAGTAGTGGTGGGGTCGATATCTGTTCACTGTTTCTAGTGCCATGAGTGGCTCTTCCTTGATGTTGGTAGAATTTTATCACATGCATTTTCTATGAAATGTAAAACATCCAGTTTTGGATTTTTGAATTGGTCCAAACCGGATAAAACCGGAATGTAGTTTGTATTGTCTTTTGTGTATGTCCTTTTCCTGAATGCTTACGGTTTTGGCCAGTAGTGGAAACAGAAATATATCCCAGAATGTGTTTCCTGGGCTGTTTTGTCCAGTTTAAACTTCTTCTTAGGAATCAGAGTTCAGAATATAGCTGGGATGGTGCTAAATCCCAGTGGCATGGATTTGAATCTCATGTCTTCTCTTCCCACTAAATAGTTGGTACAGATTGAAGCTTCAGGCTTTGGCCCTTCTCTGTCTTCTAAAAGCACGCTTTAATCTCCTGAAAAACATGAGCCCGATAGCTCCTGGGTTTTTTAATTAGTGAAATGAAAGGCATTAATTTCCATAAATAGAAGAGCTTCCAAGAGCAGCGCAGGGCTTCCGCCCAGCCACCCACCCCGAGGTGCACGGCGAGAACCTCCTCGGCCAGATCAGTGCTCCTGGAGGCTGGGAGCAAGGAGGGCTTGAACTTTATCCCCAGAGATGGTCTTGATATGCTAACGAGAGACAGAGAAATCCAGGGCTTGAGCACCCTGTCAATGTGATAAAGACCAGGGAAGATGGAAAGCACTTCTTTGATCTCCCCAGCTGCTGGGGACCAGAGAGCTTCCCCAGCCCAGATCCTGTGGCTCCCCTGGGCCAGGTCATGATTTTGAGTCAAGACAGACACCTAGTGGCCGGGGAGCCGGAATTTCCCCAAGCTTTGTTCCTTGGGGAGATTCTCTCCTTGCACTGTCTTCCTTTCCTTGTCTTTTTCTTCCCATTTATTTATTTGTTTACTTTAAGGAAGAGGAAAGCCAGTTCTTGATGCTGATACTGATCTACGTGCTGCATTTTCTTTGGTCCTGATTTGCCTGGAGCTCTTCTGGAGCTTTGTCGTGGGAACACTGCACTGAAATTCTGGGCTATTTTCATAGGAATGTGGATTCCTTTTTGGAAACCTGACATATCCCGGCACTGCTGCTAAAATCAGGTTGTGCAAACGAACAACTTTATCTGGGCTGAGGTTAAAAATTGCTTAAAAGAAAACTGCTGAAAGAGAGGGACTCCCAAAGAAGAATGGGGTGTGTTGTGAGACAACGGAAATGCTGAGGTAGTGCCAGAGAGAGTGCTCACCAAGAATTGTCCCAATAGCACCAAAAAGCCAAGGCAGGAGGCTTCAGTTTGTTGGATCTAGATTTGTCCTGTCCAGCACGCCTGCCCCCCAGGAGCAGATGCCAAGATTGATCTTTTCTCATAAGTGGAAAGATCTGATTTTCACATTGATTGCTCCAAGCTCTCTTCAGAGACTGGGGGTTTATTTTGGCAGCCAGCATAACCTTTGTGGCTGTTTCAAGCTGCAGCTTTAAATGGTGCCTGCTCTGCTACCTCTGCAGCCTCACTGACTGTCTTGGGCAGCAGCGTTTGCTCTGGAGAATCTGGGATCCTTCATTCGTGGTGCTGAAGGCAACAACTGAATTTGGCAAAGGATGCTCCACCATCAGAGGCAGATCAAAATCAGCAGATCAAAATCCCAAATACTTTCACCTCCATGCTGTGGGATGTTCTATTAAGCTGGCATCCAGTTTGTGCTGTAAAAACTGCCTCGTTTGGTGGTAGTCACTGGGGTTGTCCCAAGGAGAGGGAGCAAAGCGTTAACGGGATGAATTGAGCCCAGTGATGTGAAATCAAGGCTACAATTAAAGCACTGGGGCAACAGGGAAACTCTAAACTTAGCACGATATCAAACCAGTTGGCAGAGCAATTCCAGAGAATTTATTCTGTGGCCAGTGGTTATTTCTTTCTGCTAATGAAATGGACATTTTTCTTCAGTGAATTGAATCACAACTAATTGAGTAGTAATCAGCACAGGCCCCAAGTTGAGATAAATGTTCCCTTCCTAATACTTTGTAGAAATGCAGAATCCATTAACTATCTTCAAATGAGACTTTTTTTTTTGTTTTAATTAGTGGGATCTTAGCAAACCATTAGAGAACATTTGTGCTCTGGCACAGAACTTTCCTGTTTGCTTAACACTGGAAGGGGAAACTTATTTCAGTGCTGATAGAGTTTACAGTTTGTTTTTAAACTCAAAAAACAAACATAATTTCGTGATAGGTCAACAGGCCTGGCTTTGTACAATTCATAATTTTCTTTCTTGTGTCTTCAGAAGGCAGCAAGTTACCCTGCTGGTATCTATTGATTCATCTCAGTGAGGCTTAAGTGCTGGGAAACTTTTTTATTGCAAATCTGCCTTTGCTTTTGCTTGCTGCCTTTACCAATCAGACAACGTGGCACCATTCAGCAGTGTGAAATTACCTCCTGAAAAACACCCTCTTTCCGTAATTCCCGATGATCCCAAGCTTGACGATCCACATACATTAGCATGTCCTTCAGGTAACATCAAATTGCAGGGCTCAGGCTGTCTGCCAGCAATGGGATGTGAGCCCCTGCCCTCCCCATCGCACTCTGGCCTTTGCATCCTCTCCTGCATCCAGTCCTCCTGCCCTGGGACTGCAGGGAGAGATCCTGGAGTTTCTCTCTGTGGTGACTGAAGAGAGCTCGCAAGGTAGCCACGAAATCGGGGAGGAGCAGGACGGAGCCTGCGGATGAGAAATAAACAATATCATGTGCTGATGCGTTGTAGGAGAATGGATTTATGGGTTATGACATTCCTAAAATATCTTTATTTAATAATGAAAACTTCGTTATCCAGCCCTGTGCCAGAGTGTTGCCATGGGCCTGCTGCAACTCCCTGGAAAGATCTTTCATCTTGACACAAGTTCTAAATTACAGCATTAGTGCTCTAACGGAGAGGAAGTTATGGCCTATTTTGTCTGTCCAGGGAAATGAGACACACATTACTATGGAGCAGGTTATTGAAATCTAATCACTGACAATATTAAAAATGAGGTAGCAAAAAAAATTATTTTTTTTTCTCTGTGGGCACTGGGGATAAATTAAGTGATAAACCTTGAGTGTTTACCCGAGTTTCATTATTTTATTAAAAAGTAATTCATCTTTATTAGAGTGGAGGCTGTTATGTTTCACGTCATTAAGAAAGCAATGCATGGAGACCCTGAAGCTAATTTTCAATCTGCCTATCAGAACACATCGTGTTTGTGTTTTTATCACAGGTATTGCGACATCCTCTGCGGCCACGTGTATGCGTTGACCTCCACAAATGGCTGAGGTGTGATGGTTTGGAGACAAGGAGCTCAGTCCAGCCTGTGCTGATCGTCAGTGCCGTGTGATTTGGGCTCCTGGTCCGGTTTCAGTCCCGATATCCAGGTGAGAAAGCTGTTCTTTGGGTTAGAGAATCCCGTGATCCCAGCCCTGGATCTGGCAGAAAATCCCACCTGTGTTTCTAGGCAGTCCAGCAGCCAGACACGTGCAGCCTGGCTGAGACACTTGTTTTGCTTTGTGTGAGGCTTTCTTCTGGTCTTCTGACACAGGCTGGTTTTTTCCTTTGCATTTTGGATCCAGGCAGAGCCAAAATCATTAGTTCCACACAGGTCCTGGGTGAACACGTGCTGCTCTGGATCGAGCTGCAGGAAAACTTTCCAAGATGTGTATTCATGGGTGTGCAGCAACACCTGGAACCAGACAACCTTCACCTGGTTTCCTCTGGCTGGGAGAGCTTCACGTGCTCCCTGTAGCTCATTGGCAGTCCTGTTCACAAAGGCTACTCCTCGTGGCAAAGCAGAAGTAATATAATTGCTTGTTTGAGCTTTAAAGCTGTTTGGCTGGATTAGTGTCCCTGTTCAAGTCCACGTGCCAAGAACGTCGCAGCAAAGGTGTTTGCTGGCAAAAGCCTTTGCTGAAAGGGAGACTGGAAACGAATCTGGCGTTTACAGCTGTAAATATTGCCACAAAAGTCTCAGTGTTTGAGTGGGGCTCACTGGCTCTGGATGTGCCTCACCAAGAAACTCTGCTTTGTTGTGAAACGTCCTATAAGGGGCAGAGCCTGAGCTGGAGAGCAGAGCAGAGCCCCCTCTCACGCACGGTGCAGGTAGGACGGGGCCTGGTAGACCTCATGTCCATCATCCCCTTCTCCCGCGGCCACGACGTGGGTCAAGCAAACACCTGCTCTGTCAGATCCCCCTCTGCCCCTGCTGTGACTTGGATTAATGTCCAGGACGTTCTGGGGATTGCATAATTTGGAATTTCATCAGCTGGTGAAGACCTTTGGGTTCAGATAATGGTCTGCTCGGGGGGGTGGCTGCTGGATGCCAACAGACAAAACCCGTTGTCTTTGTAAGAAAACAGAAAAAACCTCTGTGGGTCAGTAGGTTGTGTGGCTATATTGTGCCAGCATTGAGAGGAAAATGGATCTAGTGTCTGAAAGCAAAGCAGACAAATGTTTTCTTCGACAAATACGCTCCTAAAAATAGTAGCTTGAGGTTGCGTGGATAGGAGTAGAGGACGTACGCCGTTCTTACCTAGAGTGATAATTTAAAAGTAAATTATCTAGGGCTCGTGTACACTCATGTAAATGAGCTTCAGCCAATTTAGTTAAAATTTTCCAGGTAAAACTACTTGTGTAAATAGCTTATATTAATTTAATATAACTTAAACATATTAATATAAATAGGAGTGCATTAATATATTAGCTATACACCTAAGCAGACTGTTTCTTAACACAGAACAAATATTTTTAATCTACTTTGAGAATGTCTGGGCTGAGACCTTAAGCTCTTTCCCCATATTGACAAAACCCCACAATAATTCCATTCACTTTCTTCACTTCTGTGAAGTTATTCCCATTTGTGGCCGCCCTTGGGAGAGTATCTAGGCTGGTGTCATCTGGCCATGATGACACGTCACACTGGTGACAGACACCAGTGGCTGTGGTGGTGTCTTGGGTGAAACCCATGGCCAGGGAGGAGGTTTGCTGAGCAGAGGTGGTGTTTGGCCAGGGGAATGTTCCTTTGGGACCAGAGGAAGGGCAAATCCTGCTGCTGAGAGACAAGCTCCGAGCTACCCGTGTGAATACGAGTGGCCCAGAGAGCCCCGAGGGTCTTGTGTTCAAAAGTCCTCTGTGTCTGGGAGTGTGTCCATCCAACCCCTCGTGCCCTGTGCCCAGTGGCACTGGTCTGTTATCTCCAACGTGTGGCAGAGGCTGTCACCTGGCTGCTAATGCAAGTGCGGGTGTTGAGTGAGAGCCCTTCCGAGGACAGGGATCTGCAGTTTAAGGATGCTGCTGTTATCTTCAAGTAATACAAGGGGCAATAAGGGATCAGCCTGGGAATTATCTGCACGTTTTATGCAGGCCAAGAGGAAGTAATTGCTAGGAATGCCTTGCTGAGGATTTTGAAACAGATAACAATATCACTACAATAAAATACAAGCGCAGTAAAGAGCACAGACTGCTCCTGGTGTCTGGTTAATCAATGGACTGTGAAGAGACTGAGGTGATAAACTGACTATGCTCAGGGCTAATTTTATGCAATATAATATGCTCATAGGATTAGTCTATTTAAAAATAATTTTAATCAAACTTTTTTAAATGCAAAGCTGTTCTGCACTGCTCATTTTCAATATATGCCATGAAACAGATGAGGAAGGCAGAAACATATCCTTATTGTACATGTATAATTTAAACAATATCATCAACTGAGTATTGATTGCTGACTAATGTGCTTATTAATTAATAGATGTCTTCATGTTAAATACATTTCTCAGAGCTGTTCTGGGACCATTTAATAAGATAAATGGGGAGTTGTAGTACAGTACTTTGTCATTAAATGTGTAAGTCCTAGCAGCAAGAAATGTAAAGCCGTGCCCCGCGTGGCTGTTTGCCGGGGAGAGCCACACGGCGACGGCTCACAAAGGCTGCCCGAGCAGGGGGTGCTGGAACTAGAAAAAAGTCCTAGAAAAAAGTGTTTGCCATGAATCATTAGTTTGTTCCTGTGGTAGGGAGGATGCAAAGGAACCAGCCATAAAATCAGTGATCATCATAAGCCCATGACCTACATCTTTTGTAGGCTCTCTAACAGCCTGTGAACCTCCTCATCCTCTCCCTCTCCCTCTCCTTCTCCCTCTCCCTCTCCCTCTCTTCTCCTCTCCTCTCGCTGTCTGCTCCCTTAGCAGGCCATGTGCTCAGCCTGCAATTACCCTTCATTCTGCCTGCTGTCAGCCACTGCTATGTCATTATTGTCTTCCTGGGTTTATTTGCTCCTACCAGGAAGGCTACAGCCCTTTGGCTGGCACCCAAATCGCTTCGATGCCTTTTTTTTTTGTCTAGATTATTTCCTGTCTTCCATTATTCCTACCAAAGTTGTTAAAACTTACTAGTGACAATTCCTGTCTTTGGCAGTGAGAGAAACTGCCACTTCAGGTTTGAGCCAAGCACCTGTTTGTTCAGGGCTTCAGCACCCCGCTCACATCCCCTTCACCCAGCTGCTGTGCTTTACATGTGAAGCAGCTCGCTGAAGATTATGGATGATAGCTTGCACACCTCAGACGTACACCGTATCCAATTTTCTTTACTCCTTCTACTCTCTCGTGTGCTGAGCAGACTTTTTAACTGACTGTTTGATTGATGGATATTCAAAAGGCACCTTTATGAGCCCTATAAATAATCCCTCAAAGGTTTTTCTTTTCTTCTTCCCCACAAAGGCACCACTTAATCAGGTCTCCAAGCAATGGTCTGTGCCACACCTTTCAGTTTGCTTGCTGCTTGAGCCGTAGCTGCTGTGCCTGGAACATACCTGGCCCTTGTCTGTGGCCGCAGGGACTCCTGGCATAGAGCACTTTGGCCTTTGGTGGCCCTGGTCTTGATGGGCATCGCTTTATGTTTTGTTTTTAAAAGCCCAGCTTGGCTTTTTTTTTTTTTCATCGGTGGTTGTCGGCACCTAATTTAGGTACTTTGTCTTGGGGAGGAATGAAGACAAATTCCCTACTCGGAAAGTTAGTCTGAATTATAATCAAAGTGCAGAGTGACCTGTGAGCAGCAGGTGGGCGGTGTGGTCAAGAAGTGGTTTGTGTATGCACAAAATCATACCAAGCTGTTTCCAACGCCCGCAGCCTCTCGATCAAGAAAGTGCCAAACCAAAAGTGTTCTTGTGTTGCAGGAAGTGACGCATCACAAGAACTTGCCCCGAACCCGAGGTCTCTCTGGGTTTTAACTGGCAACAAAGTCAAAAGAAACCTTCAGCAGCTGTTGTGCCTCCTTGCAGGCAGGAGATAAACCCACCTTTTACAGGTATATGTTCTGCATTCAGGGGCAAATGTCACTGCTCTGCTGAAGGCCACCCCCAGGGAGCTGCAAGGAAGGGACTGGGGACATGTGAGCACCAGAGCTCTCCCCTCCTCTGCCCTGTGCTGCGCTCTGCGGCTCGGCACAAGCGACGGTTGAAATGACTCCAGCTTCCTTTTCAAACTCCAAGACTGTAATTCTAGCTGACACAGTGTGAAGTTTCATTTTTTTCAATTATGGCATGATTTGTGGTGGGATCGGTTTAAAAGGAACTTCCCCTCCCTCTGTTTTTATACCCGCTGAGTTTATTGTTTGCAAGAAAAACTGTCGGGACAATAGAAGTGGAATGCTGTCCTCCGAGCATTCTATCTGGTCAGGCGTTTTACAAGCATCTTACAACCTCTCTTCCATCATGGCTTTGATTAATATCTGACTTTTAAAAATATCAGCTCTTTTCCTAAGAGCCACTTTGTATGTCTGTTATTTGCCAGCTGACAACGGGCGCTGGATCAAACTGGGCAGGTAGGAAAGAGCAAGATGAATATGAGCCAGAGCAGGTACCCATTAAATGTGACACCAGTCACTACTGTTGGGGTCATTGAAGGGAGCTCTGTCCACACTCCTGATCGTCATTTACATCGGTGCCTCCTTACCCCGCTCTGCCAGCACAACCAGGCTTTGAGATGAGCGTGAATGAGTCCTGCAGCTGAGTTAAGGGTGGTGTAAAAGCCCTTTACACCAGTGAGAATCAGGCTGTACATATTTAAAATAAATAGACGTGCACATAAAAAAATAACCCCTATTATTACACAAGGATGCAGTGGGAGTACCAGGGGAATGGCTAAAGTAACAAAACTTGACACCAGTGATAATAAAAGAGGGAACTAAAGCAAAGAGATCACCCCAGTCTGCTGGGTTTCGAGTGCTTAATCAAAACTGACTTCTACTACTGCAGCTGCAAAAGAAATGTTTCTAGCCTCCCATTAATTTCCATACAATAACCCTCTAATGGGGGAGTTGCCGGGGAGAGGAGGACGATCAATCTGCTGTAATGACACACTGGAGACTGAGGGAAAATGCAAACTTGGAGCAATTTCATGGCAGGTGCAACCTTGGAAAGTACAGCCATTTTTCTAAGTTAATTTGTTCCCCTGATATGTTTGAAATCCATATTTGTACTTTAAAGGTCTAAAATGCAAGATGATTAAAAAATATAACCAGATTTTTGTAAGCTTTTCAGCTGTGTCAGGTGATATATTAATGCCCCTCCTCGGAGCTAGGACAGCTGGATATCTTTTATCATTCACTGCCAAAAAAAGGAATAGGATTGTTTATTCCAGTGTTCGCTCTCTGTCTTTTGCCTTCCCCTTTACCTCCCTGATGCTCATTTGTCTCCTGCCTGAATTGATCCCTCTTCCTAGAGAAGTAATAATAGTAATAATAATGGTAACTAATAGCAGTAATAATTATTACTCTTGTTACTGCCAGTAATACCAGTACCACATAATGATTATTATGGCGACAAGTTTTAGGACCCGAAGATGAGTTAGCTCAGTTTCTGATGCACTTTGGTGCCCACGTCTTTTGGGCAGTTCTGAAAATTGCAGCTACAAATCGTAACTGGAATGAGCATCTTCACACAGGAGCAGGCACTAAGGCACAGAACTCATTGGGTTTTGGTGCCTACTGTGGTAAAATCCAGGGTTTTTTGAAGTGCCCTCTGCTTTCATTGTGGAGTGGAGCAGCTTTGGGGTAAATGAGGACATTATGGTCACCTTTCCCTGGCACTGTCTGGTAGTAGCTGTTGGGGAAAGACACAGGAGGAGAGCACAGCGAGTGCCAGCGCATGTTTTCACCTGTCATGTAATGGGTGCTCCGTGGTACGTTAGGAGCACCCCCAAGGACCATTACAGTGCTGCTGTGCTACGGGACGGATGTGCTGTTAAAAAATGAGC
>JANHFX010015637.1:72258-85916 GCA_027560015.1 Chloroceryle amazona
TGAGCTCAGTGAGCTTGAATTTCCACCTTTTTTGACAACTGCTGAATTTGGGCAGAGTCACTTTTCCTTCCCCTCCATCAGGTTCAGACCAGAGGCAGCAGAGGTCTGGAGTGGTGCAGAGGGAGCTGCTGGAGTGGCCCTGGCAGCCGAGCTCTGCCACAGCCCGGGGAGTCCTGTCACGTCCCGCATCCGCAGGGTCAGCCTCTGGCATCCCTTGTCAAACCCGCAACCCATTCCTCTTCTCACCTTGAGATTCGGGCTGCTGAAAGCCAATCTCGTTTATGCTGATTACTGCTTTTCCTTTCCCAGCACTTAAGAACTACAGCCAGAGCCTTAAAAGTATTGAATTTCCAAGCTCTGGAAAGTGCAGGGGCTTTGCATGAGAATTGGGTACTCGCTCTGCTCAGATGCTTTTGTACTTTCCACTCAGTACCCATCTGCATCTATAGATGTGTGTCTTTGTGGTACAGCCCTTTGCAGCTGAAGGTAAAGCATGCATGCTTTTTTACATGAGAAGATGCTCGTTATTCTGCTGTGAAGCTTGCTGGGACTGTTCTTATGTCCTGGTTAGATACCATTTTAAATACATACTCTCCCCCACCTGCCCCAGCTACACCTACAAACTCCACACTGGCTTAAGTGCCTTGTTTGGTTGTTTTTTTCTCACTACTTTACTTGGCTCCCATTAGCACACTTAAGTAGATAAACAAAATAATTGATCATCTAAACGAGATTGCAGGATTCATAAAGGTTCAATTATGTCTTCCTAAGTTTGATCTCAAGTCAGTGTAATGAAGTATCTGCCTAACTCTCTGTACATCATCGAAACAAATCTCTTGGAATCAAATGCTCCAAAGAAGGTAGCCAGAATGACTTGAAGTGTCAGACAGCAGCTAGGAGAGGACAGACTAAATACACTAGAGCTGAGGTGTTTCTCTGATGAATACATACATCACTTGAGGGCTGTATGTTTTATCCCTAGAGCTTTTAAAAGTGTGGTTCTGACTTCCTTGCTCTCGTAGAGTTCAGAAGCAGAGCTGCCTTCAACAGAGCTGTGGCTTTGGGCTCAGTTTGGCCGTGCTTTCTCTCGAATGTCAAAATCTCTGATCCTTCACTCCTCTAGCAGGTCCAAAGGGTAAAGGAAGAGTGAGACATGCAGGTTTTAAAGCTCTTTTGATGCAATGAAAGCAGATGCTGTGAAAGCTAATGTCTGAACAGTAAAGTTAGAAAAAATTAACTTGGGAATAAGCCCTGCTGTTTAAATGAGAACAGACCTCTGGAATAAACTAAAGGGATAGAGCAGATTCTCTAACACTTGCAACCTTTATATCCACATCATTCATCTTTCTAGGTGATTTAACCACAGTTGGAGAGGGGGCAAGGCATGGGATGTGTTGGTCTGTTATTCACATGACCAAGCTAGGACTTCAGCTCCTGACTGAAATAAGACAGGGTTAGGATATGTAACTTGCTTGCAACTTCTGAAAAACCTATTTGGTGATAAAGTTTGGTTGTTGTCTTTTTTATTTAGTCCATAGTACCAGTTCCATCAAGATGTAGCTCTGGAATCCAGGCTCCTGGAGCTCCTGGGCAATACCTACCTTTAATCAGACAGCCCAGGATTGTCTCCTGCTGGTAGATTTTTAATACTTGCCTCCCATAAGATGACAAACCCTCTAACTGTCCATCCAAAGGGGACCTGGAAAGGCATTTCAGTTCCACAGGCCATAAAGTTCCATGTCTGCTTCTTGCACCTCTTCCATTTTTGTTCATCATTTCAGAAGAACTTCCCAACCTCCCATCTCTGTTTTGCACATCCACAAGGCAAAGCTGGATTCCAACCACTTGCTCCCTGAGGGGAGGAGCATCAGCAAAGACGCCGGCTGGGTTTGCAGCGTGGCTCTCTGGAGGCAGGTGGCAGACAGGGAATTTGGGCTCTTCACCCAGAGAGGCCATCCCTGGGACTCCTCTTCCCATCCCTGCCATCAGAGCTGGACTGCTGGTCAGTCACTTGCTAAGTCATCCAGCAGCAGTAATGTGGCTGTTTTGAAAGCAGTATTTTTTACATGGGAAGAGGTGATTTCTCACTATTCCCTTTCTGCAGTCAGGGCTACGCTTCTCCCTTCGCACAGCTCCCGTTTCCTCTTCTGCAGATGACTCTGCATAAACAAGCCCTGGATTAAACACAGGGAAATGCTCTGACATTTAAAAAAGATGTAAACAGAATAACTCATTTTGCCATCCAGACAAGAGTCTCTGGTCTAACATGTACGTGTGATCCCGTGGCTTGCTTGTATCATTACTCTTCACCTCTGCTCATAAACCTCCACCTAGAAAATAATGTAATTTAATTAGGAATGTGGAATTAGCTTAGTGCAGTCACACTTGGTTAAGCTGAATCAGTTTGTAAATTCCATTGTCATTGCAGATGAAAAAAATCTATGTTACATTAGCAGCCTAATCTTAGGTGCATGGTAGGAGAGGGATTGCGGGTGAAGGCTCTCGCAGCCCCGGGTGGCCAAGAGCAGCAGTGAGTGGCCCTGTCCTCCTGCTCGGGACCGTGTGTGGGGCTGTGGGGAGCATGAGGAGGGGGGATGCAACGTCCGAGGAGGAGGAGGCAGCCCCCGGTGCTGCGGGTGGGCATTCCTCAGGGAGCAACACACAGAAAGATCAGGAGTCTCTGCACCAGGGACCCCAGAGCTCCTGAGCTGGCTGTGACGGGAGGGGGGAGAGGGGAGCACCGTGCACCGAGGGGCTGATAGGATTTTGCACCAGAGGGACAACTGTGAGGCAGTTTACACACCTGCCACGGGCACCTTCGGGACAGAGGATCCTGCTCTCTCTGGTATGGTTTCCATGCCAGAAATGGGATCTTAGTAGAGTTTAGCAGGACACAGCCCGCATCATCCACCATATATTCCTCTGTATTTGCTCCTCTGCCATCTGGCTGCTTCCATCCTCATCCACCACAACCTTGTTGGTTTCCTTTTGGAGCCTTCCACATCTCCCTGTTGGTCCCCAGGAGCTCCACTGTGGGGTGTTGCTTAGAGCAGCGAGAGCAGCACCGCCGAAGGGCTACAACTGGGTCATCCTTTCCCTTAACAAGTTTCTATATTGTAAAAGAATTAAAAAAAAACAAAAGGGAGAAAAGGAAAATCCTTTTCCTTAGGACGGATGTATCTTCAAAAAAGAATACACAAATAAAGCCATCTTGGCTTGAAGTTCACAAATAGTTTTGAAGGCAAATGGGATAGGAAGAGTTTAGCCTGCAAACACTTCCTTGTCACGCAGCCTGACTCGGTGCTTTTCAGTGCGCTTTGATCCTCTTGTCTTTTTTGGCCCAGGCATTAGATAATGCTTTAGAAGCCATTAGAAAAAAAATGTGACAATTGAAATGCTTTGAAAAATGACAGTTTGATAGTCTAATAATAGCCCCTACACTGATTTGGAGAAGGTTTTCTTTTCTTTATTGTATTCATTATGTACAGTATGTTTAAAAATGTCCTTTTCTCCTCAACAAATAATTTAACCCTTTCACGACCTGCAGACCTGGGAACCTGAAACACACAGATGCTGATAAGTGCCTGTGGAACACCTACATAGGTTGAAAGAGGTAGGGACACTATAAAGAGCTGGTGGAAGGTGCTGTGACCTTGAGAGGGGAGGAAATGGAGAGGATGAGAACATCTCGGGTTGCGTTTGAGTAGGCTGAGCACGCGGAGTGCTGCTCTTCGTGAGGGACACTGTCACTGCAGGGTCTCCAGGAGGTTTTCTGTAGGGGGAAAATACACCGTGGAGGGTGAGGTGGACAGGAGCTTACGTTTCATTGCAAGATCTTATTTGGCAGCGATAAATGAGCAACTTTCAAGCCTCAGAAGTGATTAATTTCTCACTGGAGCTGTCTCTGAGGCTGTCACAGCCTGACAATCCTGACATAAGTGTCATTTATAATGTCACAAGTCTATTACACATAAATGTCATTACACAATTACTCTGAGGATGAAGAAAGGTTCGCTGGAGGAAGAGCGTCTGATATTAAGTCAATTATCTATCTCAATGTTATTGTTCACTTGTCCCCCCTCACACAATTACATTGGGTCTCGTTTGTTCATATTGTGCAAATGAGCAATTATTTATTGCAGTGATACTACCAGGCAGCCCAGGTAGGGTTGGTGTTAGTAAAACCCTGGCACAACCTTGTGCCAGTTGCCACGATTGATATCGACGTGAGGATGGTGGTGCTTTGATAAGTAGCCCTCTCGGAATGAGGGCTCTAGACTTGGTCTCCTCCCCACTTTTTTTCTGCCTCTCTCTGAAAGGCACCAACATATGGGTGAGACGATAAATCCTCCGTGTGGTTTTGATAAAGATGGTTTGTTTTAATGAGGGTGACTTTTTGTGCTGCCTAACAAAAGAGGCTCTTTCTTGTGAGAAGGACGGAGGAGTTCAGCAAATTCCCCTGCGCCTCACCTCAGTTATTCCTTAAAATTGGCATAAATGTAGCCTTCATTTAGTTCTAACGAGCTTTCATCCTCCTTGGCCCAGACACAAACAAGACTTACAGCGGGGCTGGGTGTGCTGACGGGATTGGAATGCATTATGCATAAGAAGGAGCTGCCTGGGAGGGGGAAAGTGAGATCTGGGGTAGTGCTGCACTGCCCCTCTCTCCCTGGACACTCAGGGAGCCGAGCTGTCGGTTTGATTACAGCGTGCTTGAATCCAGCTCGTTTTCCTGAGCTGGAAATGAACCTGCCTATCAGGATATCGGCAAAGACTTGGTTCTGAGGGCACTGAACATCTCTGTGCTGGCTTCGCCAGTGCGGAGCAGCCTTGGACCACAACCGGGGCTGATTTAGAGATGTGTAAATAAGGGAAAAAGGCCTGGAACCTCCATGATAATCCTCCAGATTTCTACCAAGACAACCGAGCTGAGAATCAGGCCTTTTAAATTGCTCCCTTTGCCTGTTTGCTATTCTGGGAAGCTATTGTTCTCAAAGGGACATCTTTAAAGCAAAAGCTGGTAGAATAATTTATTTGCGAATAATTTATTCAGTGATTGATGGGAAAAGCTGCTGAATAAATAATTCACTGAATGCTAATGGAACATCAGAGATGGTCGAATAATGAAAATGTTTATTTGCAAATAATTTATTCAAAGAAAAATGCTGAAATGTATCAGCTCAATTATTCTTGGTGAATAATCCAGCTATTCCTACCCAGCCCACTGTGACATGTCAATACAAAGATGCTCTTTTCAACAAAATGGAAACTTCAGGTAGCTAACACACGTCTGCTCCAGTTGAGGAGCTCTGGGTTTCTGCTCGACAGCAAGAGTGGTCACAAGAAGAAGCTTGGATAAAGTCCTCAAACTTGAGCATGGACTTGGAGAGAATCCTGATGTTTCCCAGCACCTTGTGGACGATAAGGAAATATGGCATCGGTGCCACTCGTCGTGCTTCTCTCTCTACTCTTGGACCACCGAGCTCGCCGAGACCCACCAGTGGTTCACTGCTCCTTTAGCACTGACTTCACCTGCAGGAGAACAGGGAGAAGTTAAAGATTTCACTCCTGAATCTGCACTGATGACGGCAAAAATAAATTAACCAAAGCCAAATTCCCCAGCAGAACTTTTGTGGGTAAATCTCTCGCTTGGCAGATGTTCAGAGAGCGCAGGCTCGGGGTCCCCAGGCAGGAGACCCTGCGTGGGGCAGGTACTGCAGGCGCTGTGGTCCTCAGCTGTTCCATTTGCCAGAGGAGATCTTTCCTGCTTGCATGCAGCTGTACAATGGGTCTCAGGTGCTCCTGGAAAATTGAAGTGATTTTGTGCTGATACTGGAGCTAATACCAGAAAAATCTAAATTACATTTTAAAAGGAATCTACCCTTTTATCTTTTAACCTTAGGCCTCTCCCTCTCATGCAGAAAAATCAATCTTTACTAATCTACTGCCCAAGTGAAAGTAAAAAGAGGAGCCCATATAAACATGCACTTTATCTTCTTTAAAATATTTTTCACAGAGAGAGGCTTAGCAGAACACCCAGAGCTTCCTCATAGGTTTTAGGAGAAAAACCCCATTGTCCCAAAAGGATCCATCATCACTTCTGGGGAGGCTTTTGGGAAGAAGCAGCAGGTAGAGCCTGCCCAGGTGCTCAAGAAAACTCTGCAGCAAGAGCTATCCCTGCTCTCCGCTTTACCCAGAGATTCCTGAAGTCCCAGCTGCAGCAAGTTACCAAATGGGCGCTCACCTGGAGCCAGGGAGCAGATGAACCCCGTGACCTGGGCCATGCCTCTGCTTGCTGGAGGGTTTGGGGTCAGCTGCAGGAAGGGCTCTGATTGTTTATTTGTTTTTAACTCTGGTGGCTAGCGTGTGAGGCAGGGAAAACTCAGGAGAAACTCTTGGAATTTGGGTTTAATCAGATAGGGCTGCATCAGAGAAGACACCCCCGTCTGTGCAACAGGAGGGCAAAGGTAAGTTTTATGCAGACTCCTGTTTTCTAGAAATCCCTTGTTTTCTTGATGATTTTTTTCCTATTTCTTCTGTCTCTTCAATGGTTTTATGGGTTTACAACCAGGCACAAGCCTCTAAGTGTGTAACTCTTTGCTCTCTTCTCCTTTACAGATGAAGAGGGAGTGTCAGGGGTTGTTAACTTTTTGGCTTTGCTTTTGTTTTCTTCCCTTTTTTTTAAAAAAAAAAAGCTTTTCTTAATTTCTAATCAGACGAAGAGGCTGGCCTTGGGCCAACTAGAGTTGGTTTATCTCCTGTCCATGGTGTTCTACTTGTGCTTGGCTTTCAGGGTTTAACACCAACTCCTCAATTTACATTAACTGCAGAGTGCTGCAATCTCAGGTGCAGATCAGGTCATCTTGCCCATCCCTCACTGCTTTATCATCTTGTTTTCTCCATGTCCTCTTGTGATATATCGAAGGAAGCGGCATTTTCAAGAGCAGGGACACTAAATCATGTATGCTCTGTGTATGCATAATCTGGAGTGCCTGGTCTGGAATGCTAACGCGGGCACGCTGGCAGAAGGAGATTGCAGGAGAGACCTTGGAGTCTGCTGGGACATTCTGAGCAAGAGGCAGGAGGAAGTGCACCATTTTCTCTTGGTGATGGTGGTCCCTTTGCTCCTCTGAGGAACTTTCCTTCTCCACAGTCAGATTAACCAGCCAGAGATCAGGGGCTTGTGTAGTTGAAGGGCTGCGAAGCTCTCTGTGGAGTTCGGCTCTAGGTGACTTACTGAGAACGTGTAGCAGGGCAGGGAGTAAGAACAGCCCAAACACTCAAATGCAAAGTGATGTGGAGATGTGAAGAGTCTTTTGTAAAATAATGAAGAATACCAGTGGCTGAACTGTAAAGGGCTGAACTCGTGAGTCCTTGCTGCCTTTCAGGAGCCTTTCTGGTGGCCCAGGGCTGTGAGGAGCTGCAGCTCTGGCCACAGCGCTCATCCTGGGGGCAGGTGAGAAGGGCTCCTGTCCGTGCCCTGGCTCTACAGTTGCCTGGGCAACTGCAGCAAACTTAATTTTGAGCCACATTTCCATCACCTTTGCACTCTCCTACCTAGATCTAAATATAACGTAGCTGTGCTAAGAACCTGCTATTGTATTTTCTTTGTGATCGCACCCATCTACATCAGAACCAGTTCAGAGTTGTTTTAGTCTCCAAATTTCTGGCTGTATTAGCACTGTCAGAATCCCTGATGTATCACCTTGCGGGGAGTCTAATGCTTGTCAGTGCCTTGCTTTGCATTTTTGTTCGGGGTTCAAAGCTGAAGCACAGCTGAACTGAAATCTTTTCTTTGGATGCTGATAGAAATATAAGAGAAGCCTCATTTTTTTTAAAAGAAAAAGTATGAAGGGCCCATAAAAATAAGTCTTTCACTAAGCTGATCAACTCAGCCTCTTTATACCAAAAAGTATTCAGAATGAGAAGCTGATAATACAGGCTTTGGTTTGTGGGAAATGAATTAGAAAGATGGTATTCGAAAGAACTGTTTCGTTTAGGAGTTTCACTGGCATATAACGAGCTACTATAGTTATATTGCAGCAAGCTAAAATATTATTTAAAAGTTAATTCATATTTTTAGCATATAATTTCTAATTAACTTGCTGTAGTTATCTTGTTAAATGTCAATTAAATCACAGAGCATTCCTCAAAGGTTTCCTGTATTCATAAAATGTAATTATCCAGCTATTGCTCGTGCAGCCCTTATTACTGGTATAATCTACAGCTAAATATATCTTTTACATACTAATTATACATCACTAAGTGCTATATTGATAATCAGTAATTGATTTAGCACAATTAATTGTCACATTACCTCTGCAAATGTCAATTCTTAAGTATTTTGAATTAAAAGTTTTGGCTGCAACTTTTGGTTGCTGCTGAGGTTTGCAGAGGCAAAGGCTGGAGAGCTCATTGCTGCAGATCATTTCTCCCTCTCCCCAGTTCTGTCTCCATACTGGGTTGTGTCCGTAGGATGGTGTGGAGTGCTTGGCATCAGCTCAGCTCTGGGGCTGAGCAGCATTGCCCTCCTTCTTCTGAGGCAGGATTAATGGTATCTAAACAATTAGCAGAAAATACCTGAAACCTCATTTAACTGTGGTCTAGAATGGTGATGATCCAGATGGAAGAAAGGGTGGAAGAAAAAGAGGAGGGGGAAAAAAAAAAGACAGGGAGCTGGGAAGCCCTTAATTAGATTTGCCCATTTACTGCCCAGCAGTAACTTGGAGCAGATATTATTCCCAGTGTCTCCCAGCTTCTTTCCAGTCTCAGGTAACCTCTGCTCCTCCTCCCTTCCCCCTCACTGGCTCAGTAATATTTACTGGCACATCAGTGTGACTCAGAGTTTGGATCTTCCAGGTCTCTTGCCAGATTCATCTGTGTCTGTGTTGATGTTGATGTTATTCAAACAATGATCATCTCCTCCCCTGTCAGTTTGCGTTGCGTGTTTCACGTAGAGCAATCTCTGCACACAAGCAGCATCCTTTGGCTTTTTTTCCCATTTGTGCTTTATTTTCCTTTTGCTAGAAGGGATATTTAAATTAAACCATGTATTGTTTGTTTTTTCTTCGCTCTTGTGTTTCTTAATTCAACAAATTTTATGGATCTGGGAAATAGAATCAATATGAAGTCGGATTGTCCTTATGAGATCCTCTTAATATCCCAGGAGGCCAGGCTTAGTACATCAGGATTAAGAAAAGGGAAAATTACTGAGGGCAGGATTCTTCGGAGGGCTGTTTGTGTGCACATCGTGGATAAATATTGAAATGTGGAAAACATAATCCTGGGAGTCCAGGGGTTTGTGTAGCTTTAATTGAAACCATTTGTAACCTTCATTCTCTTAAATGACACTTTTTATCTTCCTTGGGTTCATATGATGGGGTCTACTGCACATTGAATTCATAAAATATACAAAAATTTAGTGTTATTTGGAAAAAAACAAAACATAGGGAGTGATGAGGGAGAGATGGCAATTGAAATAATAACACTGGGTTATGTAAAAGTGAACCTGTTACTCGGAATGCAAATGCTTTCTAAAAAGCTGTGTGGCCACTGCCCGGTTATTTACGGCTCGCATGAAGATATGTTCTCCAAAAGCAGATGAAAGACTTGCTTAATTCTAACTTTTTATTGATAAATTGAAGACAGAATTTTCCAGCTCGCTCACAGAATCCCCTCTCTGGGGGAATGTGTTTGCTTCAGCTGGGCTCACAATTATTCCATGATACCGTTGGTTTCGTAACTGAGCTTTCTTCACCAGAGTTCATTAGAAATAAAAACTTAATTGAATTAGGGCAGTTAGCCATGCGGGAGCAATTAGAAGTGGCAGAAATATTATTTCTGAGAAGACAGTTTTGCTTATTCTCCGGGAAGGAGGGAGCTTCCCCTGCCCAGTTGCTCACCACGGGCACTCCTTCTGCCCTGCCAGTTTGTTGCTCTGATTTCTCTCTTGATTCTCCTCCTCTCCCTTCTCCCTTTGCATTCAGCTGGCCTCCTGGTTTTGAACTTGATGGTTGTTTTTTCTTTTTCCTCTGGCAAACTGCTTCATCAACTGAATTGGTATTGCTTTTATGCTGTAATTTTCATTATGTCAGTGCTGGCTTCACCTCCCCTGTCAGTTTGTGTCACTTCTGGGTGGCCGGGCTCACGGCAGCAGCGCCGCTCGCCTTTCCTCATCGCTTCCTCAGGAATACTGATCCAGCCCGAGCAGCAGCCCACGTTTCTGTCCAACTCTTCTGTGGTCTTAATTCCTGATGTTAAGCATCTGTAGTGTTTTCAGTGAAATTAATTCCAATTTATGCCGGTCGTGGTCAGCCCTGTTTGTGTGTAGCAGACACATCCCGAGTCGAGAGGAGTTCTCATCTTCACGTGTATTTAGTATTCTGGAGAAGACTCTTCTCATTTCCTTTGAAAATACTCCAATATTGCCACGAATGACCTTTCACCAGGGCAGCCTATCTTATCTCCCTCTTAGCTCCTGAGATGCAGCAGAAACCTGCAGTACAGATGGGGGGAAGAAGAGCTGAGGGTGTTTGGCAAGCTCAGGGCAGCTTGAGGTGGAAGTGCTGGGAATCTGGAGACGAGGAGTTGGAATGGGAGAAGCTGAAAAGAAAGGACAGGACTGAAGATGACAAAGATCAAGTATCTAAATGAGATACCTAAGAGCTCTCTCTCTGTAGCATGTGGTTGAATTTTACCCAATTTGCAGCCTTGGCATTTTCCTTTTTTTATTTATTTTTTTTTTCATGTGCTCACGTATTTACCAAGCCCTAGGAAAAAAAAGAAAAAGGAAGTTATGTAGATTCAGTGTGCATAACAAAAATGTGATATGACATATTCCCTCTGAGTATTTTCAGAATAAAAAGGCAAAGAGAAATCAGATAAATGCATCAATAGGAGTCAGCTGTCTGCCAAAGCATGTTTTAAATATCAAATTAGAACGTGATAGTAGGCATAGTTTCCATATCAAATTATGACATTATTGGCAGAGACTAGAAGGTGACACAACTCCGAGTCCTACATCCCTGGATAACAGATGAAACTGTCTGAAATGCAATGCAGAGCAATTCCGCAATCAAATGCGGACTGATCTGGACATTCATGTGGTTCAGACAAGGGAAATACATCCACAGGGAGGGAAATAAATGGGACTTTAATATACTTTTTTTTTTATGCCAGGGCAAATGGTTGGACTGAGGGATGCAGGGCTAGAAACCTACTCACCCAAGTGGTGTAGGTGGCTGTAGGTTGGCACTCTGCTCCCCTTGGCATTTAGTGGCTGGCACCGTTGGCAGAATGCTTCTATGGGAGAGACAAACCTGGGAATCCAGGGGAGGGAATTCTGCTGTCAGGAGTTGTGTCTCTGTTGGGGAAAAATGCGAGGTGGTTTTCTCCCAGGGGTATGAGGAGAGCATGAGCCGTTACTCACCTGGCTGGACACTACTGCTCATGCTTGTTCAGGATGCACTCAAGGGACACGGGAGCTCCTGGGTTCTAGAATAAAATTAACTGCTAATGAGGCATCACTAATGTCCTCTGGAGGCCTCTGATGTTCACCAGCAACAGAGACCCCCCCCTGGACAAGCAGATTGGAGCATCTCTGAGCACTGAAGGAGTTGAGCTCTGCTTTAGGATAGCTTTGCTGTTGATAGTCACTTTTGCTGTCACTTGAAGCTGGACAGAAGAGCAGTAGAGTAGTAAATAAAAAGTGTCAGCATGACCAGAGTGATTCCTCCAGGTGGTGGTGACTGGCTCGTGTCCCCACGGACTGGCCATTGCGAGGAGACGCGTGGCTCAAAGCGGTGGGGGCTGGTCTTGTGCTGCCTCTTGTGTGCCTTGGAGGTGGGCAGAGGGATTCACTTCAGCCTGGGGATGGTCACTTGTTGCATTCTGGCAGCTCTTAACCCCAAATTTCATTTTGGTAATTGTGCAAAAAATAATATACTTGTGTCTCATACGATATTCCCACCAGACAGCAGCATGCAGATGAGTGTCAGAGTAGATTATATATTTAATATATCACATACTGTTGACTTTTGAAATCATAAAGCAATAATGAAAGCAAGAACATCTGGAAGCTTGCTGTGAATCCGCTACTCTTTAAATATTGATGGTCTTTGCTGTAACCCTCACAATTAAAATATGGGGGTGGAGTTTGGAGCTTCAGCTGGACCACTTGGCTTAGGCAACGTGGCAGAATCCGAAGCAGCAAGAGGTGAGAAGGTGGCTGCAGCAGTCCCTGGTGGAGGTGCCTGTTGTTAGAAGCCTGGTAACATCTCCTGTCTGTTGGTAATGTTCTCTCGTGGAAGATTCGTGGAACTGAGAAAAATCTCACTGTCTCGTGTGCTCCAGCAGACAAAGATGGGCAGGTTGGACAGTGACTTCTGAGCGTGATGAGACAATTCTTGCAGAGGAGGCAGTTTCCAGTGTTCCCTGCACACTGCAGGGCTTTAGGCACAGTTCAAGGTTGCAGCTCCCTCAGACATGGGGGGAAAGACAAAGAAAGAGGAAATACTTTTTTTCCAAGCCAAAGATATATTGCACTAATATTTCTTTTTGCTTTTTCTTCTATTCCCCCTTGGCAGTTCCATCTCTCCAGGTAGCTATAGGCTGTCTGTCAGCGGCTCTCACACACACACACGCACAATATTTGTTAACTACAACTGTTTGAGGTGAAACAGTGAGGTTCTGTGCTGAAGAAGATTTTTTCAGGTAGCTGCCTGAGGCACCAGACATTTTAGAATCAAAATCTGGAAAGTAGAGTCATTATTTCTGTTGTTTTAGTGCTGCCTTTTATTCTCTCTCTTATTGACAAATGTTCCTTAACCCATATTGCTGTGGGTGTTTTTTTTCACATTTGCACTCTGCAGAGCTGTTAAAAAAGAAAGGGGGGGGACTTTGTATTTACCCATCCTTGCAATGTCTCCTCCTTTGTATTCCATCACCCTTTCCTGTCTCCTTTTTTTGACTTCTGATCTATGAACATAGACTCTGAAGTCTGTAATTTTCCAAAGATGTGAATAGCGAGTGTCTGGAACAAATTGGAGCAGAAAGGAAAAGTCCTCTTCAGCTGCCTGTGAAGTGGCAAACAAATGCCAGCATTACAAACTACCTCGTTCAGGAAGGTACAGAACCATCTTCCTCGCTGGCTTGTGTAGCCGATGTGAATTGTACTGACACCTGACCTGACTGCTGAAACCTGTGGATCGTGGGGAAGGTGAATGTGTCCCAGTACAGAGGCAGATCTGGGGGTTTATTACTCGCATAAAGCCCCACTGGCAAAAACCAAACCAGCCAACCAAATGCCACACCAGGGGCATGAGTCTGGCCGAGGGACAGCTCTGAATTGCAGCTTTGGCTCCCGTGTCCTCACGGTCAGCTCAGGCAACTGCTCACGCTTCTCCAAGCCCTGGGAGGAGATCTCTGGCACTGGGATAGTTGGGTGCTCCCATGAGAAGCCAAATCCCCAAAGTGATTTGTTCCAGTGCAGCTTATCTTAGTCCTGATGATAAGCTGAGACGCAGATACCAACAGTGATGTTGCTCAGTGTAATGGAGATGCCCTGCAGGTTAGAGCTCGGCTGATGAGTGACGGCTGCTAAGAGTGTGCACGTGTATGGACCTCAGAAGAGGTGACTAGCCCTGCCAGGACGTGGGGAG
>JANHFX010015637.1:86016-114323 GCA_027560015.1 Chloroceryle amazona
GCCAGAAGAGGTGACTAGCCCTGCCAGGACGTGGGGAGGCCAGAAGAGGTGACTAGCCCTGCCAGGACGTGGGGAGGCCAGAAGAGGTGACTAGCCCTGCCAGGACGTGGGGAGGTCAACTACCAAGGACTTGCTCTATCTGTGTCTTTGCTCCTAAGCTCTCTTGAGTTCCCTGCAAGGTCAGTGCGAAGGGGCATGGATGTGGTGGAAGGCACAGTGCTCAAAACCTATTTCAGCTGCTCTGTACCTGGCGATGGTGTGAGTTTAGTGCAGCCATGGCTCAGGTCAGGGCCTTGGGGGGGGCTGTTGAAGCAAAGCTCTAGGCTCCTGCTGTGGAGAGGGTAAGTTTCAGCATGTAGGCAATAGATGGCAAGTAAAAGTGCCATGAAAAACATAGAGAGGAGAAGGTGTTGAGAGATGGAGCTGTTTGTTGCACAAGGCATTTGTCCTTGGGGGTCTTGGGTGTCTCTAAGAAATTAAGAGTTATTTATTGGTGTAATGGTAAAAAAGAAAACAGACTGGATGTGAGACTCAGAGGAATATAAAATATTTTCTTTCAACAGCAGAGTAAGAGGAGAAATCATAACCTGGTCCTCCCTTTCTCAGCAGCTTGAAGCCTTGATCCTTTTGTGAGCCTCACAAATCAAAAGGACAGTTTGTCTGAGTTCATGGTGAGGTTTTTGCGTGCACGGTGATGAGGACAGTGATGGAAAACACTCTTGGGACCAGCTCCTCTCAGCTGAAGAGTGTCCGAGAAAGTCCTGAGGAAAGAAAGGTTTTCAGGGAGAGATAACATTTTTTATTAGCTCTACTAGGAGTGCAGAGATGAGTTTTTTGGTTAGACAGCCCTCTTAAGGCATCTTTCACTAGCTGCAGGAGTGCCAGCTGTTACAGCCCTTGCTACTTGAGGCTACAAAAAAAAGAGTCCTAAAAGTGAAGAGCAGAAGTGTAGGGTGGCTTCTTGTCACTACTCGCACATTCCAGAGCTGTCCTTCCCACGGTACCTCTGCCTCCTCTGGGGAGCATCTTGCATGATGTTAAAATGCAGGGGCTCAGCTCCTGTCGTGAAGGCCACGCAGAGCCCCAGACCTGCAGCCCCCACCCCAGGGGAGGAGCAGAGGGGTCTCCTGTGGGCTCTCCTTGTTGGAGAAATTGGGGAGGCAGCAGGTGAGTTACTCGGGGGCACAGTAAGTGAGGGGCTGGTTTGATATGGGAAGTGTCTCGAGAAGAGGTTGTGTGGAGAGACCTTTTGGGAAGATCAGTTCTCCTCCCTAGAAGACACAATTTTCCTAGTTGTTTTTATTGTCATTTTCTGTTTCCATTTCATTCTTTGTGGGGAGAATTGAGATACCTGGTAAGTTTGAATCCCCAGCAAGTCCTTAAACCCGAGTTATGTTCCGTTGCAGATACGCTGTGGCTCAAAGAGATTTTAAGAACTGAATATAAATTACTGAGGCTCAAAAAACTCCTCGCAGCTTTATAAAAATCAGAAAGTGTGATTTGATAACAGAAATACTTCTAAGTCCTATAGCCATTTGATAACCCTGAGATCAGTCTATCTCCAAATACTATCCATTGCAGCTTTTTATTTACATCCTTAACCACATTTGATTAACCTGCCCTGGGACTGCAGAGCTAAATGTCTCGTCTGACAGATGAACTGCATTGGAAAATTAAGGATATAAACTTGTTTACCCAGACTGGGTGGAATCTTTACAGTTCTTTCTGCACTTTCCAAATGAGATTTAGCCCGTACAACGCCGGGAAAGATCTTGATCTAATTTCTCAGCATGTCAGGCAGCACCAGGGCTGGGAGCCGGGCTCTGCCACGCACAGCCCCACGCGCCGTGCAGAGTAACTGGCTCTGAACTCCCCTTAAATTCCCCCCCATCTCCTGACAATAGCCATAAATAATAACACGGTTGCCCAGAAATCCTTCTAACAGCAGAGAAACAAATAAATCCACGAAGGCTGACAGGACCCATCCAGCCGGGGAGTGCCGCGCTAGAGGGGGCTCTCGGAACGCGCAGCGCCCGCTCCCCTCATCCTCTGGGCTTCAGCGATGCTCCTTTCGTCGTGTTTAAGGCTGCCAGTGAGAATTGCAGTTAAAAATTTAACTTGAAATCTCTTGAAGACAAATTCTTGTCTTTGTTCTTGTCTTTACGCGGCCGCTGATGGAAAAAGCAGATAAAATGTTAAACGGGTTCCTGCATTTTCTTAAGCTGGGTTTCCCTGCACTTCACTGTGATTCAGAGCAGGCTGTAGCCTGGGGTGAGCCAAGGTGTTCACGTGGGGTTTAACAGGTTTGTTTTGCTGTGTGAAGTTGGCAATCACAGTAATTTAGCTGCAGTAATCTTTAAAACTGATGAAGATGCTTCCTAGCAGCTTTTCATCATGTGGCATCCGAACCCAAATGCGAATGACCTGATGCCTCCTGGGATTTGAAATCCAAAACAAGTCCTGCCGCCATGGGGCGTAGACCTGGGTTGTGTTGAAGTCAAACGTGAGCAGAAGTGCTGTGGCTAGGAGAGCACGTGCAGGATTTTTAGGTGGGGTTTCTCCAGGATGCTGTGGGCTGACTGAGACACCGCTCGCTGTGCCATTGCTCTTCCCTCTGCCCCCGAGTCCTGTCACTTCCCCTGGCCACACCAACGGGACTCAAATCAATTCACCTTGTATTTAGTGCTGCTCTCCCCTCCGGGGGGTGGGAGCCAGCTTGTGGCTGGTGCACGGGAGCTGGTTACGAGGCGCTCTGTAGAGTGGGGGTGTTTTAATCCAAATGGAGGATTTGCTTTAAGTGCAGACAGGGCTGCTTCAAAAGCTTGCTGCATCAGTAGGGCCACGTGTTTCAAGGAGCCTTCGCTCTTTGACAACACATCACAAGGCAGCAGATCAAAGGGGTCCAGCTACTTCTCAGATTGTTTTTCAACCCGCTTTGCGCCGCATGAGTCACAACACCCACGAGGAACGGGAGGGGTGGTGGCATTTCATGGTGAGGGAGCTGTGCCAACCCCCAGTGCAGTCAGCTCAGCAGAAAGCGTGTTTTCAGGCACGTGAAAGGGGTGGGTGAACCAGGAACGAGGATTTCTGGCAAAGCCTTTGGGGATGCTATGGGCTAAATGGGGAATCGGAGCAGAGGGGGCAAGTCCAGGAGGTTTGGGAGCCAGAGGCTGCACCTCTGTGGCTTGGCTGGGCAGTCCTCGCAGCCCTGCGGGTCACCAGTACTCAAAATAACTTTATCTGATGTAGGAAAAGAGTTTTAATTGCTAGTTGGTAATAAACCGTGTATGGTATCTAAATAGTTCAAGTGTGAAAAGTTTCCCAAGCAGCAAACTTGTCTGCTCATTTTGGTCGTAGGTGAGGATGAACTGTTTTTTTTTTTCCAATTGGATAGCTGCTGTAATAGAAATATTATACTGACAGACACTCTGACTCTCCAACCTAATGCATTTTCAACTTTTTTTATGCTGATTTCAGGAAGTACAGCTCCTGTAATTTGCATCCAGATATCAGGAAGTGAGGCGTTATGAGAACATCTCGTCTACTGCCAGGGATGAACCTGCAGAAATCAATTATACCAACAGATTTACAGGTAAAAGTGGTTTTATTTTAAAGGTTTGCTAAAGAAAAAGTAATTTTCTGCTTTAGCCTATGAATTAAGAGCTCTGGGAATTTTAAACACTTCTGGTGAACCTCCTGGTAACCCAGGGGATGGTCCAACTGCAGACACAGGATCATAGAGTGGTGATGAGTTTTCCAGACTTACCATCTTCATCTCCGGGAATATAATAAAGGTCTCTTTGCCACTACTAGTAAATGAAGTCAGAGAAGTAGAAAATCGATCCAAATGAGAATTTTACATTGGCACTGGAATGCAACAAATGCCTGTGCACTGTGGGTGTGCACTGAAGGAGCTTTTCCAGCTAGAGCGGTGGATTTTTTTGGGGAGGATTTGGTCTTGCAAGAGACTTAAATGTTTATTATATTCTGGTTTCATTTGTATGCAGGCTCGTGCACTTTGAGCAGATGAGTTGTGAAATTTTCATCAGTTGTTCATTATCGAACTGTCGATTTCTGGTTCTGGTGGTGTCTTTCACAAACACCTCTGCAAGTAGTGAGTTTGAAGAAAGTCAAGGGCAGGGCTGGACTGTGGGCTCACAGCCATTCTGGGTGATGCTCCTGGGTCTACAGCTTGGGTTCATTATTAGGGAAAGTTGTATCAGACGCCTGTGCTGTTGCTGAGTTGTTGCTTCTTATTCTTGCATAAATGGAAGAGATGGTTTTCAGAGCTGTCAGTCTAGGATCTACAATAACAGTAAAAATAAACTTTAGCAAAGCTCAAGCAGTTGGAAAAGATGGTGCTTTGATGCTGTTTTCTCAAGCCAACTTGCAGCCTAAGCAAAATTATACACAGCTTTTGCCAAGCTTAAGATTTCTAGAATGCTTTGATTACCCCCCCTTCATTGTTTGGCACTTTGCTTTCAGTGTGCGCCCACAGCAGGTGTCACAAGTGTAACACGGGTGTAAGAACAGGGGATTTTAAATGGTAACATGACAGAGGCATCACCAGGTTTTCAAGGGATAGGAAAGTGGGTTGGGGGAAAATAATCTGGTACTGCAGTAGAGCAAAGGCTTGATAGAGGTGCTTTGCAAGCACTATTATTCATCAGTGGTATTGCTGAGTCAGAAAAGGAAGATTTACATGGAAAGAGCTGCTTTTGGATCACGTCTTAATGCAGAAATTTTTTCCTGGTGCTCGAGCAACATGGGTAGTGAAGCTACGTCAGTTCGCATGGGAAACATAATGATGAAATTATTTCAGTTATGAAGTCTTGCAGCAGTAACTTGTTTTGCATAGAGAGTTCTTGGCACCCAACTGGGATTTCCTCCAATGATAAAAATACACAGTAATTTGGGCCCTGATACTTCAGGATTGGTTAGGATGCAGAACTAGCAACGTGTGAGCTCTGGGTAGCTGCCTGATGTAGCTTTAACAGCCCCAGGTTTTCATTTGGACTGTTCAAAGGCTTTAGGAGGTAGAAGTGTGCACAGAGAGCATCCCCCCAAGGCTGATACCTTCTGTCCTGAGTAATGGTCTTTAGATGCTGGGGTGTCATCTCAGAGCATCCTGCACCAAACCCCACGGCTTTGCTTGTGCAGCTGCACAGTCCTCCCACCTACTTGGGGGGCACCTGTCCTGGCTATACCTCTCGGGGGTTTATAGCACGGGTAAATACGTGCAGAGGTAACCGGTCAGCACGCGGGGATGTTCTTCCCTGCACGTGTGTTTCCTACCATGCTGCGCTCCCGTAACGTGGTCTGTACCTGTGAGCAAAGGTCCCCTGGCAGGGCTCCCTGGCCAGCTGCCCACACACCTTCTCGATCCTTCCTTTGCACCTTCTCCATCTCCTGCGGTTACATCGCTGGGTTCTGAGGCACCTCTTGGAAAGGTTTGGTTTTTCTGTTTCTTTACCAGAGGAAATGATAGAAAAATGCCCAACTACCGGATTAATCCTCCTTGGCAGGTAGCAAAAGTATCATCTCTTTCTGAATCGCTCGGCGAGATTGAGCTCTTGCTTTGAAGAGAGGTGTGAGGAGATCCTTGCAGAGCAGGGTCCTTTTATCTGATAAAAGCCTTTGGTTGGTAACATATTATGTCTTGGCTTTCTGCTGTACAGGGGAAGACAAATGAAGCATCAGGGATTGGAATCAAATGTTTAAGACTTGTGAAACTCTCATTTTGTTTTGCTGTCTCATTGTGTTACAATCACCTGTCCTGTATTTGCCTTGTTTTTTCCTCACAGATTAGTTTGGTAGTCACACTGGAAAGAAAACAGGAAAAAAAGTTGGACCTTTTTGCCTTCCTATTTCCATTACAATTA
The DNA here is from genome assembly GCA_027560015.1 of Chloroceryle amazona. Classification (NCBI taxonomy): domain Eukaryota; kingdom Metazoa; phylum Chordata; class Aves; order Coraciiformes; family Cerylidae; genus Chloroceryle; species Chloroceryle amazona. Next base: position 91,899 of record JANHFX010015637.1, read on the forward strand.
ATCTGATTTGTGTTCAGGCAATAGCCGTTCCCACTCGTAGCATCTCCAACGCACCAACCTTGCAACTGCTGTTCCCTCCACATAAATCAATTTCTGTTTAATTTTATCCTGTACTGAATTTGACCAAACCCTCAGGAATTGCTTGTAAAAACTGTACAAGTTCAGCTTTTTATTTTGATCAATTCTGAGGGCTGTAGGCAGGTATTCTGTAATGTAATCATTGCTCATAGACAGCTGAAGTGTTGTACAATAATGTTGATGTTGAAAATCAGACAACAAATTTTTAGTCATCTGTGCTCTCTGCATTGTTCCCAGGTTTTGAAATACCAAGCAAGTTAAAAGCTTTGAGTATGAAAGTTTTCAAGCCTGCAAACAAGACTCTTGTTTTAAAATCTTAATTATTTTTAAATTATTTATCAGTTAACTTCCATATGGCCATGGTGCAAGATGGCTGTGTTAGGTATCGACAGCTAATAACAACTTTAATTGGTCTTGAGCAAGGAAAATGTGGTGTGTTGGGTTTTTTCCTACATGTATAGACATGTGCTGGTTCTCCAGCAGCATTGGAATAGCAATGAGGGAGTTCATCAACTCGGCCAGCTTAAGAGAAAAGCACCAGAGAGCTTCCAAAACTCCTTGTAGGCTTTGGTTGTGTGCAAGAGGAGATCCCGTGTTCTGCTGGTGGCACCTACCTGTGGGTCCTGCTCTAGCTGAGGGTGGCCCTGCTCTCGGCAGCGGGGTTGGACTGGGTGAGCTCTTCAGGTCCCTTCCAACCCAGACGTTTCTATGTTTCTACGAGGGTGTGAGTGTCTTGCACCTTGGAAGATGCCATCGCTGTAACCACATCAAACCCTCCCCGGAGGAGGGACACTGGATGAGGTGTGAGAGGCTCTGGGGTGGGAGCACCAGTTGTCACCAGCTTGTTCTGCACAATTCTGCTTTGCTCCCCGACTTCCATTCCAACCACCCTGAGCAAAAAGTGTGCCAACAGGGGACACTTCTTCAGTAAATCTGAGGAGTAGTTTGGGTCTGTACCTTGATTTTCCACTTCCCGGGCGCTGCGCAGCTCTCGGGGCAGCGTCGAGACCAAATTTTCCTGTGAAATGTGCCCTCAACCTTCCCACACCTTTGCTAAAATTGCCTCCTTCCCCTTAGGTCTGTCACTCAGCACTTCCACCTTCTCGGGGAACGTGTCCAAGTGCCAGCTTCTCTGAGGCTTTTGGGGTGTGCAGCGGGGAGATGGGAAGCCGGGGTGGGAGGTAGAAATGCAGAGCTCCCTGTTTACAGTTTTTTGCATTTCTTGATGAAGTTGAGTCTGGGTTTTTACTTTTTTTTTTTTTTTTTCCCCAAGTCTTCTCCTACCTGATAGAAACCAGATTTCTGTCATGTTACAATAGAAAATGAGACAGATTGTACCGTTGCTCCAGCTTTCATTTTAATACCTGCCAATACCATTTTGCAAATCCTGGAGTGTAATATTTAAAAAAAAAAAAAAGTGTAGCTAACATGAGGTTAAAAAATGTCTTTAGTGTGTAAAATATGAAGCTGGATGACACATAGGCAGCTGCAGATGCACTAATTTGATTTCATGCCTTAGAATCAACTGTTCTCCTGCACTGAAAGGCAAATTTACATCCATCTGTCAAAGTCGGTTCCTTGTCTTTTCAGAGTTCCTCTGCTCTTGTTTCATCCCTTGCTCTGCTCATGGGGGCGAGTTTGGAACAGACTCTTCCAGCCCACCCATGTATTTCATTAACTTAAAAGAAAAAAAAAATAAGCTATTTTTTAATTCTTTTTATTTTGGTTGGTTTTACTCCTTTTTTCTTTCTTCTTCTGAGTCTCGGGGAGGTATTATTACAGGATTATTAGACACAGAATGTAGGATCTGAGTGTTTAAGCTTTAATCCTCATAAGCCAAAGCCCCGGCTACAAAGCTGGGTTCGTGACACTCAGAATCATTTGGTATCTCCCAGTGGGGATTCAGCAGCAGTGAGGAGCATCACCTGGGCTGGCGTGGAGCGTGGTGCTGGGAGGGCACGGGGTGTTTGGTGGAACAGGGATGGCTTCATCTCCCATGGAAGAGGGGAGCGTGGCCTGAGCAGAAAGGTGAAGTTGTAGGAGTCCTCCACAACTGGCCTAAGGAGCAGAAGGTTCGAGTTTGGGTTATCACCTGGAAAAAAAAACCCCAAACAACCCACACGGAGGAGGTCAACCTCCTCCTGCAGTGTGTGGCAGCGTTCAGAGCAAGCACTAAGCCTGATCCTGTGGGCACTGTGTGAGTCAGTGCCTGGCAGGCACCATGTACGTACAGCACTGGGTCAGCTGGAGCCTTGAGGTGTGAGCAGTGTCTGTGCTCTACCTTCCAAAGGGCAGCCTTGGCTGTTGCCTTGAATTTGTCTTAGTGCGTCGAACACAGGGTAACCAAAATCAAATTTAGATCTTGTTCTGCATCGTAGGTACCAGCAGAATCAATATCTTTCATATTCTCACCACAGCATGAAATTCTGAAGATGGAAATTAAAAGTGTCTGATAAGCAAAGTCAGCCTCTCGGAGCCTCTGCTTTGTAACTTGGTTTGTAGTGAGCGACTCATCAAGTTTATCAAAAGCTAAAACTGTTTTATGATTGAATTCTGCCCATTTAGACACGGCTGCCATCAGGAATCCCTCGCCCCTCTGATGTTCACTTGCAGTAGTTGCTGATGGTGGATGGACCCGTCGTTCCCATTGGACTAAAATATGCTTTAAAGCAAACCCTGTATAGAAAGATTGTGTCAGGAGAAAATACTGGTGAGCTGTTAAGAATGTAACTCTGGGTGAAAGATTTTTGTTGCTACAAGAGGTGATGAGAGCTCTGATGCTTTTTCCTGGTTGTAGGGAAAAATAAGCTCTTGGTAGTGGAACCTGTAACACATTCTTGGCAAAGAGAAATTAAAAACAGAGGTCAGTACTGAAGCTGCATGAAGCTTATTAATTTTTCCTTCATGAATTTTCATAGTGCTAAACTGATTTTAAAGTGAAAAGGCAATTGTCACATCTTTACCCAACGTATAATTACACAAATTTACTGCTGAAAGATCCAACAAAGACAAAATGCTGGGAGCTGGATTGTGGAACTCTTACTTCTGTTGGACCTGGTTATGCTCCGAGGAGGTTTCAGACCCACAGCTGCTGTATAAATTGGGACACCAAAATTACTGGGGTTCCAGCACGGCTCTGTCTTATCCTTAGCAAATTTTAATTTATTTTTTTAAGCAGGGACAAGAACTGCGAGTGTTATGTCCTTGAATGACTGAAGAGATAATGGCTGGGGTCAGGCAGTAGCTTGTTTCTGTGGAAGAGAACCCAGGTACTCGGTGGCATTGTGATACATCAGTAATCTTGAAGCATCTTCATTTTTCTAGTACGGTTAAAAGCTGAAGCCTTCGATAGGCTTGGAAAAAAAGCCATAATTTCTGTTAGTTAGGGGTTTGCTTAAGAAAGATGCACAAAAGTGTATGTTACATTTTAGATGATCTGTTCCGATGTGTGAATAAAACTCCTACGCTCTTAGCAAGAGGGATTGTCAGAGTTGGGCAAGGCTTACAGCTCAGGGAATACGTGGTGCTTGGAGGGCTTTTGCTGGGGCAGAGCTGCAGAATAAGGCATTTTGGGGGGGGGGGGGGAAGCCTTCCCTGGCCGGTGGTGAGGGGACTGTGCTTGGGCTCAGCCCTCAGCCAGGGAGAGCATTTTGCTGTTAAAAGCTGCCCGCTGAGGTATTCCCTGCAACAGGATTTTTCTGTTTGTTTTCTTAGTAGTGCCCCATGAAATAGAGAGAATCTCCTCATTCTCTTTTCATTTCATATCTTCCAGTCTGAAAATTAAAACTGCTTTCTCAGTGGGACCTTTACCTTTTCCATTGCATAGCTTCATCCTCCCCCTCCTACTTCCTTAATGGGCTGGAGGCAGCTAAACCATGAGGCTGTGAGAAGAGTGAGATGATAATTCATTTGGGATGGAAGCAGGAGGCAAAATGTAATCCATCATATCTGCTCGATCTCATTACGGAGGTGAGATACAAGAGAGGGCAAGCTGTTAATAAACTGGTGGATGAAGTTATTTCAACAATCTGTTACAACAAGTGGGGATAGACAGGGGTAGAAGTTCATTATTCACACCTTTTCCTAATCCTTTTGTTCCTTATTCTGTGGAGAAGCTTTTGCAAAGCCAGCAAAGCAGTGTGGCTTGGGGAGCTAATAACCAACCCCCCTGCACACCTTGTACTCGGCTGTTTTACTGCATGTGGGTGAAAAACCTTTTTGGGAGCTGCAGGAGGGCACCACAGCAGCTTCTAGCTGTTTGTGCTATGCTCTTTCTAATAAAGTGCTTAGTTTTCCTCATGCCTCCTCTACTACAGAGGTCCTTAAATCTTGGTCCCTTAGATCTGTGATGACTTGTGTTATTTCTTCATCTTCCTCTGATCTGGCCTCAAGGTTGGGTTCATCCCACCCACTGACAAATCTGCCTAATTTATTGGTGCCCTGGCTGTTATTTTCCACCTTTACTATATTTAATGTCTTTAATTATTGTTACTACAGGCTCAGTATGTGGCTAAACTTGAATGAAACTCTGCCACCAACTCCCTTGCCATGAAAGCACTCTTCCTTTCTCCTCTCCACCTTCCTTCTCAGTTGTCAGTGCTCTGGCAAACAGTAGTAGTAGTGATAACAGAATAACTCGTGGAAGATAAATGAGGTTCCTGAGTTGAAAAGACTCACTTACTCTGTTTGCATCAGGGAGGACTAGATTGAGACATAACCTCATTAGCATTTCTGTATGATCACAATAGGGCTGCAGGGGTTGAGACTAAATGTTTTCCAATCCAAAGGAGAGGAGAGCAAATTTACAGATGATGACTTTATTAAATTTAAATTACTATAAAAATATCTAGGCCAGGCTTCAGTGATGACATGAAAATCTCTTTCAGATTTTCCTTCCCATTACACAGGATTTCAAGCAAGCTCCATGAGAAGAGAAGTGCTGGCATAGCTTCCCTCCCTTCATACTTGGACTTGATTTTACACAGTTTTTAAGTGAATTTGTAAACATTAAGAAGCCTCATTTTTCTTTGTGCAGCACTGAAAAAGCAAAATAGCTTTGCAAATAGCCAGTAAGGGACTCCCTTGGAGGCTTGGCTAACGATAGCTCCCAGCACTCCAAACGTCCTAACCCATCAGTTCAAGTCAACAAAATCTAGAACTGAAACGAATGCAGCAAATGCACAAAACAATTAGTTCTGTTCTGTCTTTCATATCATCCTGAGTGAGCTGTAAATGGCCTAGAGCTGTTCTGGAGAAGAGAGTAGGTTGTTAGCACTTTGGTGTCTTTCACTCACGGTAAATGGCTCGAAGTATTATCAGGATTTCTAGTTTCACTGTCATTCCTGAACAGAGATAACGGCTGTATCCTAAAAGATGATTGTACAGAAAGCACTAATTATTCCTTCTTTGTCACAAGCCTCACCGGGGTTTGCTGACTGATAAACCTTGCCTCCTCTTGGAAGTTTTCCTTTCCAAAATAGGACTTGCATACTTGAGAACCAATTTGAGGAGGATGTCAGTGCCACGCTGAGCTAAATTCTGAGTAGAGGGTTTGATTTCCTAGAAATGCCCTCTGGCAACTTGCAGAAGCTTGGGCTAAAAAGGAAGAGCTGGGAACGGGATGCGAGGTGTAGATTCACCAAAAGCAGCTGGACCTGAGCTGAACACCAGCGCGTGGCCAGGACCAGAGCTCTCGGGTGGGCCCAGGCTGTTGTCAGCATCACTGGCAAGATCCTTAATGAAAGAGGCAGGACCGCCCGCGCTTGACAGGCGGTGTTGCCTGTCTCCTTGGAGCCCATACATCTCCCGAGTAACGCCAGCAATCGTATTCCAATTTCAAGTTCTTGATGACATGATGAAGGCATATGCTACCGAAAAATTATGATAAATGCATATTATCATCATTTAAGCCATCCATCAGCAAGCACTTTCCCGAATAAGCTGGAGGAAACACTTGGTGTGTTCCCAGTCGGCTGGGGCCGTGGTCCTGAAGGGCCAGGCTGTGCATCCTGCAACGGACAGGCGTTAATGAAGATAATTGAAGATGTTATTAGGAGAATGTGTTTGTTATCAGAGGTTGCTTATGGCATTATTACTCAGAGTTACACTTCATTAATATCCATTTTTCATGGCTTCACTTTGCCATTCATTAATCGCATGACCTTGTGTCATTGGAGGAAATGTCAGTGATAAAGAATAGGCTCTTGGTGCTGTGCTGTCCTCACTTGCCTGGTTTGTCAGTCTCGAGTCAAACCTCCTGTTATCAAAGCTTTTATAGCTCAGCCATAAAAGTAAAGACAAACATCTCCAGGTCAGGAGCTGGGCATGCAAATCCACAATCGGTGTCTGTGCAGCTGTAATGAGCAACTGCTCGGCTTGTAAAACCATCTCGCAAGCACATAAGTATCAATGGGTGGAGAAGCACACGGTAATCCTTCAGCTTTCCTTTATAAAGTAAAAGTTGCTTCAGATCTGCAAGTGCCATTTTTCCAAGCAAATGTTTGACTGTATTGTTATTGGAAAAGCTTAATGGTCATCTTGTCAGAATCACTGTCGGATTTTTCCACGCATTCAGAATTGGAAAAACCTTCACTGGGCATGAGTAAGAATCTGGACTTGGAAAAGTGAAATTCAAGATTTCTCTGTACTAATTATCAACTCTGTATAATGAAGAAAACAAAGCAACTAAATACCAAATTAATCATCGCACAGAAATAACAAGAGCGCCTTTGCCACGGTGAACCAGGCTGTTCCTTGACGACAGCTGGAAGTGGGAGAGGGGCGGTGGAGCAGGGGCAGCGCTAATTGACAAAAGGCATGGCCTCGAGTCATTAGTAAGATGATTATTTGGCAGGCTCACGCTAGTTTTTATAATATCGACAGTTTGATTAATATGTTAATGATCTTAATTTCCATATTGAGTTTTGTCACTTTAATTTGCCTAACATGCCGGCAGGAAGAATATTGGCACTGTGAAATCTATATAAGAAGGAAAAGGCAGAAATTTCAAACTAATGATGACATATTGGTCTGAATTTTCATTTTTGCTCTGGCCACTCTGCAGCCAGCGAAGTGTAAAGTGGCCGTTCCTGTCACTGACTCTTGTCAGCTCTCTTATGCTGCCAGAGAATGGGGTCCAGTGTCTTTACTAACCGAGTGTGTTGCTCCGTTATCCTAAATGACTCTTTGTTTCCCAATATACACATTGCTATAAAGTTCTGTTTATTCAGGATGAGGTGCTGCCAGGAAATTAGGCTCTGTTGAGTCCAACAGAGGGGTAACTATAAAATGTGGTGGCACGTCTGACAGAGCTTGATCTTGAGATACATTCTGGGTTTAGAAGGATATCGGTGTTTTCAGAGCAGGTGAATGTAAGTGGTTGGTAAAATTTATCAATGTTAGTTAAAACACTTTAAGCAGGTATCTGAAAGCCTTACAGAATGCTTTCTGTTCCTTCCCATGTACAAAATGCTTACGGTTAGTATCCTCAGATGGATGTGAAAAGCACAAGTGCCATCTCCATCGTTTGCACCCGGTCAGCTTCCCTGGCACAGCAGCAGCTCTGCCAGGGTGTCTCGTCCTTGCTCGCTCCCACAAGCTCCCGTGTGGGGTTCAGCAGCTTTGGGGCTCCACACCTGAAAACCTGCTCGATTCAGATGAAAAGCTCCCACTCCTGGACTCCCCAGTTCCATTTCCAAGGCGTTCACCCCTCCAGTGTCTTTGCTGCCTCGCCCTTGCATTTAACAGTTTTTCTTGGAATTGTTCCCAGTGCAACTTCTGCGGTAACTGGTGTGCTCCAAAAGGGGAACTGATTCCCTGAAAGACTCCCAGCTGCCATTCTTCTAGTGCTTGTGTTTTCCTCCCCAAGAACCCTTCCTCTGTGCTGTGCTCTCCTTGTTGCTGCCGGTGCAGAGAGGAGCACGGGTTGGCTCTGCTCTGCCGTGTGTTTCTGCTCATCATTGTTTGGCTTGAGAGCGGAGTTCCAGGAGCATCTCTGGTTAAGGGAGAGTGTCTCTTTATTAATGCACTGTAATATCGAGTATATTAGCATCAAGTTCACACTCAGTTGTAAGTGTTACTTAGGGATATTAATCAACTGCTGCTTTATTTTAATGTGTTAATTTGGGATTAATGAACATAAAGGCTTGATTTACAGAAAGCTCTTTGATTTGTAGCTGCCGTTGTACTTTCCCTTCCGTTTTCTTTCGCTACACAACTCCAGGTTCCAGTTCCAGACTGAGCAGTATTAGTTCCTTCTAAACACTAGCTACATCTCTGCAAGCACCTCTGTTCCTGTTGTCCTGTTCGAGGCGATACGGGTGACGTGGTTGTTCGAGGGGAGGCTGTGACCATTTCTGATGCAGACAAAGGGGTTTCTGAGATTGGTTTTTTTTTTCTTTTCACTCCTTTATTCATCATTCCACATGAGCTGATGAATAAGTGTACCTGCCCTTTCTTAGCCTCTTTTATTATCGTTAGCGTTTATGCTTTCTGTAACTAAGAAAATAATTAAATGTGCTGTTCTTTATCTGCAACAGTTTGCCAAGAAGATGCTAGAGAGATGTTTACGGTATATCATAATTTTATGGTGTCTCTGTAGCCATACAAAAGCAGTAGAAGAAAAATGCCATATAAACAACTACTCAGACAGGGTTTGAACGATCCAGTAATTTTGATTTATACTTTGCATTTCATGGAAGTGTATTAGCAGTTAAAGTCTATGGTTAAACGATTCCCAGCACAAAATGAGTCAGAAATACAAAAGAAAGCTTACAGTAGAAGATTTAGTGCTAAGGACTTTGTTTAAATCCAGACTCTGCATGTAAATTATAGTCCTGGTTGTCACTTTTAACTAACAATCCCAACCGATTCCGCAGAGCTGGGTAATTTGTCCACTGTTTCTTTATGAGATGGTAAACTGCAGTTTTATTCTCCTCTCTTTTTCAAAGGCAGAGAAAACTCATCTCAGACAAAGTAATAGCGTGACCCTAACGCTTCCTTCAAAATAAACCTGGCTGCCACCTAATCATTATGCATCACACCAAGTCAAGATGTAACACTGTGGGGTTTCTCTATATAGGGAGAACATACGGCAGCAGAGAGTGAAAAATGACACAACTGCTGATGGGATTCAATCGTTAGAATGACTTGGAGAGGACAAATGGGGTTTATCCTTTCCTGGAGCAGCTGCTTTTTCTACCTAAAATGTTGCATTTTTTGCTCGGTGTTTCCCACCTTGTTGTGCAACTTCCTTAGCCCGTGGTTTTCCCTGAGGAATAGAACACCTTGGTCTAAAGGCCAACGTCCTGGTCCAGTAGGTAGAAATAAGCTGCTCTCTGTGGCAATTAATGGAACAGTGCAGACTGGCCGTGGAAGTTTTGGTTGGTGTTCAAAGGGCAGCTTTCCCAGGTGTGTGTGGTACAAGGTAGAGCTGCTCCAAGCTCGGCTCTGTTTGGGGACAGCCATTGTTCAGATGTCCTGCTCAGGACTCCTCTTCAGGACAGCATTGGTTGCATGTCCTGCATTAGTTTGCTCACACATAAAACTTCAAGTGCTTTAAAACTCTAAACATCAAACTCCCGAGATAAAACAGTAAATTAGGTTCTTGAAATCGATTGAAATATAACCACTTTTACCCCAATAGATCTTAAAGCCCCGTGCAACCTGTGCATCATCACTGTCTGAAAAAGAAACCCAACCATCTTTCAAACAGAATATTCCATCTGTCTAACGGGACACGACAGTGCTGTTAAACAGCTTTGAACAAGAAAAGGCTGCGGAATAAATATTAATTTGAAAATAGAGGGTGTCTGGGTGGATATAATGTGACTGGCTAGGCTGGAATTGAGCCAGGACCCAAGATCATAAACTCCCCTGCGCTGGGAATTGGATGTGCTGCTGTGACTCTCAGCTCAGGGTTTTACCCAGCGCCGTTCTGAGCTCCAGCTTCGCTGCCTCTCCAGTCCAGCAGTCCCCGGCCGAGCGCTAATTGTCACAGAAGCCCATAATGGCTTTGAGGAAAAAGAGGAGTGGCAGGATCCATGTCCCTAATGGTGTATTGACACAGTCAACCATAAGGTCTGAAATGGAGGTAGTTAGGTCTGTTGTGTCCATGATGTCTGGATAATGCTGTTTCTATCACCTTTATTTCCATGGAGATCATAAGGGCTCTTCAGGGACAGTGGCAATTGCATTGGAAGGACCATATTGATTCCAATTAAACAAAACAAATCATGCCAGCCTGTCCAAAGGGATTGATCTGGAGGGATTTGTTTTGCTGTCTTTTTTTGTCTATTTTTTTTTAAGCAACCCGTGTAGAGGGGAAGAGGAGTTCAGCAGCTCTAGAACTGGAACAGCATCATAACTTAATTCAAATTAAAACTCTCCCTACAGGGTCTCTTGGATGGGAACATTCCCTTCTACATGAGCTCAGTCCTGTGATGGCTCCTGGGAGAGGGGGAGTCGTCAGGAAATGGTGTTCTAGCCAAAATCCCAGTAGATCAGGAAAATACTTAATGTTAAGGCTTCTAAGCTACAGCACTCACAAGGTACTGGAGCATCTCGGAAGGGTGTCATTCATTGATGCCTTGCAAGGAAAAGGTTGATTCCTCTTTGTAAATTACATTTTCCATCAAAACTCAGACTGAAAAATTACTTGTGACTGACAACCTTTGTGTTCCAGTTTGATGTGAATGTTTTGGCCAGTAGAGCTAGAGAAGAATACTCTAAGAATAATTCCACGGACTAACATGCTTGTTGAGTGACAGACATCTTCATTTCCCAGGCGAAGCTGCTTTAAGAATACTTTTTCTCCCGACTCTTGTCTTTGTCTACAATGGGCTGTTTCTCCCCTCTCATTTCTCTCTGTTCCTCAGGGCTTGTCCTCTAGGACAGGACACACCAACTTTGCCAGTACAAGAGTGGTAGGAAGTGACCCCAACCCCAGCTCCACCTCCAGCCTTGCCTGTGCATGACTTCAGAGCTCTGGGTGCTACATCACCCAGTCTCCTTAAGCTGCCCAGCACAGCTCCTGCTGCCAGACCCTTGCAGCTTGGAGGGAGCTGCTGGGGAGGGAGGGAGGGAGGTGCCCGGGCTCAGCCCTCTGGAGCTCCACAGCTCTGTCAGGTCCTTGGATGTCTCTGCGTGACTGTCACAGCTGCTAACAGCCATGTGTTGTGGTGATGCTCCCAGCCCCTGCCCCCTTCCTTGGTGTTGTATCTTCTGAAAGGTTGAAACCTACCCTGCTCTTCCCTAGCCCTGGAAAAATTCTGGTCCTGTAGGAGCAGAGCCCTTTGGGGCAGGGGTTTCCCTGGCTCTGCGCAGCTCGCGTGGACCAGGGCTAGTCCTGATTCTGCTCCAGCTGGCCTGGGGCAAATCTGGAGCTGCTCTTTGCCGTGGCTCTAAGGGAATCAACAGCAAAGGCAGTTTTACACCAGCCGGGGTCTGGCTGGAAGCCTCCTGCCTTCCAGTCTGGGAATGTGTATTAGTGATTGCCAAGATCCCAGGGCTAATTTGTTGTGAAGGAAGGATGGCAAGCGGGGCGCTGAAGGGAATAAAGATCAAAATATTTAACTTTAATATGCAGATGGCAGAGCTAATCCACTAGATTAGTGTAGCAGAAGAGAATAATGTCTAACATTAAGGGAGTTATTTCTCAGCCTGAGTAATGTTACCATGAAAGAGTATGGATCGGAAAGGACGTTGTCTAATGAGTTGCTGATCCTTGCTTTGCATGGTTCCCTAGAACTTGCAGACATGCACAAATTATTGAGTCAACATATTACTAGGCAACAAAAAAAAAAGAAAAAGAAAAACCAAATAAGTCAGAAATGGCAGGTTTTTTTGAGGTGGAAAGTAGGTTTACAGATGTCATGTCACAGCTGGCATCCTTGCAGATACAATGACTTGGATGGCAATTGTCTGCTAAAGTTGGTGGGTGGCAAGAGAATAAATTTTAGGGCTGCATAGTCTGAGCGAGAGCAGCAGTGGGAGACTGGCTGTGAACCCCAGCGCCACGCCGCGGGAGGTGCTCGTGGGGGGGTGCGTTTCCCAGCGGAGAGTACGGAGCAAATCCTGCTTCGGGTGCTGTGTCTGGTGGGTGAGAGCTGTGAATGCTTCCTCAGAACATGGGTGGTTTCCTGGTTCACGTGTTTCTTTGGTCATCACTTTTTATTCTGCGTTCAGGGCTGACGCAGCTCTTACTCTACCAACTTTGGTGGGACTGTTGTAAAGTGGAGCATTTGCCAGAGCTGCGAGTGAATGTTTGCAGCAAATGACCACCCTGTGATGATAAAAAAGGCTTCGGTGCATTCTGGGAAACTCTGGAAGACTTTCAGCAGAAAATAAGGTAGGCTGAGAAATGGCAATGGATTCATGAGCTGGAAATAATTAAGGTAAATCCTGCAGCATTTTGGTTCCTCTTCTTCACTCTGTTTTCAAACAGAATATTCTGCGTGATGAATTGTGAAAATGCAGCACATGCTGTGAGGTTTTAACTGTCTCCTCAGATCATAAAGAGGAAGGAATCCTGGAACTGTTGATGGTTTAGGAGAAAGCTAAATACAGCATGGGAAGAAAAAGGCTATACCTTAAAAATTAATTGTTCAAGTACCAGGTCATTGTAGAGTAATGCACCGTGAAATTATGTTATTCTCCAGGAGAATTTCCATAAAGTTTAACACTCCATGACACATTCTTTTTCTATTCAAGTTAGTTAAAAATAGTACATAAAAGTCTTCGGCGTGCGGAGGGAGCGTAAGTCTCGCTCGAAACAAAGCGTGAGCAGCAGGTCCGTGCCAGGAGGGGAGGTGGCTGTGGCAGGAGCCGTAAAACCCCTGCCTGAGCGATCTCGGCGAGCCCGAGTGCTGAAGGAGCCATTAGTCTTGGTGTATTTTTACTGGTACTCACGTTGGGATAATGAGATTATTGGAATATTTTTTTTTTTCCTAATGAGAATGAGACAGAATACCTTGGTCGCTAAATGATTTAGTCACAGAGGAAAGCCATTAGTCTCTACTTGATTGCTGTCAAAGGGTGGAAAATTGGAACGTTATACTGATATTTCTTGGGATGGGCCATATTTTTCCTGCTTGTTCGGTGTCAAGTGAGGCGGTAGAAGTATTTGTTGAAAAGGTGTGGTTCTTCAAAAGCTTTGAAGTAAGAAAAACAGATACAGGTCTAGGGCTGGCGGGTGGAAAATGTCCTGGGAGGCAAGAGGAGAGCTGCCAGCCCCCTCCCACGAGTGTGGAGCGAGGGGATCTGCTTGTCTGGAATGTCCACGTGATGGGAGCACTGTGGTGGGTTCCGTGGGCTTGACTTGATCTGAATTCAGGACAATATTGGCTTCCACAGAGTGTTTCTAAATAAGCTTTTGTTTATTTTGCAAAGCAGCACACCAGGCAAGCATCTGTTTGTTTACATGTTTTACTTGTGTGACAAGTGCAGCCTCCTGGAGATTTGGAGGCCATTTGAATTGCATCTGAAGTGATGATTTTTGCTTTAAAATTCTTCTGGGTTGACTCTGTAGCTGTTAAGCCTGGTGATGCTCCCATGAATAAATATTAACTCTTAAGCTTTTATTGGCACACGTGCCAAAGCTCACAAGGTTTTCTAGCAGTAGAATAGAAAGATGACCAGGCAGGAGGTTCTCATTGCCTCTAGTAAGCAGGACTTTGGTTGAATGCTCAGCCTTCTCTTGGTAGAGGAATCAAGGCTGAACAGGGAAAGGAATAACCTGGTTTTGTATAGTTAGGATCTGGAGTTTTTGCCTGGTTAAAAAAAGAGTTTTGAATGACTGTGAACTAAAATGTGAAATGTGCCTAAAGCGATTGACAGGGGTATTTTACAACTTCAAAATGATTGTGGTACTCTTGGAAATGCAGCTACAAACAGGAGCAGAGTGCTTTGGAGAACCACGGTTCTCCTTGGTTATTTCCCTTAAGCTCTGCAGATGCAGCACTTCTGGCAGGAGGTGATGGGCCAGAACCATTAAACCAGCTTCTAAATGCAAGACTCAGTTATAAGTTGGTTTTATACATGGCACTGCTCAAGAAACTGTGGAACAGACTTGCTGGGCATCAGGGTGAGCAGAGCTTACAGGACCCATGGTGTGGGAGAGCAGGAGCAGCTCCGTCTGGCGGGTGGGGAGAGGGTCCCTTTTGGATCGCGGCCGACGGTCGCTGGTGGCTGCTTGGTGGCGTTTCCTATGCTGAGCGTTGGGAAATGCCTGGGACCAGCACTGCTGACAGCAGGCACAGTGTTTGCAGTGGAAAGAGGGTAGAAGTCTGCAGGCACCAGGAGAACCTGCTCGTCATCGCTGCCCATCGCCCCCAGCACTGCCCTCCCTCCTCCCGGCCCCCCAGGGCTTCGCGGTGGGGCGGCGTGGTAGCAACAGGAGGGAGCTAAGGAGGGGGAAGGACAAGGTTGTGTTGGGAAGTAGCAAAACAACTTGAGCATTGCAGATCTGGCAGCAGGACTGTGGAACCCAAGGCCCACTCGGGTCGGGGCGAGGAGCAGCGGTGCTGGTGCAGCCAGGTGGGTGTCTCTCCTCCTGCCCCACTTCGCTCTCCAGATGGACCAGCTCCAGGTTCTTCAGCAGAATTGAAAACTCTTGCTATTTCAGGCTTCCTTATTTACTTTCGTTGCCGCTCTCTCTCCTTTCCCCTGCAATAAATGTCTGGTTTATTTATTCAAGGCTGCTCCCCACTGCCCCTAAATCACCAAACTCTCGTGTCGCACAACAACAAAGCAGAGCTGCTTGCAAAGACAATTTCCAGCTCCAGAGGACCATGTGCTACAACAGTGGAATTCTAAATGAAGGGAATTTTTTTTTTTTTTATTAATATTATTGCTTTTTCCCCCCAACCTCTGTTGTCATTCTGCACTAATCTTTCACCCTGGCAGGGAGTCATTGCAGGGAGTTAGTGGTGAGGTTAAAAGGAAGGCAGAGGGCTGCTCTGGGCTGGTTCCTCGTAGCACTCACCTCTTCCAAGTGTGTCCTTTTGCGATGCTTTACCATCGACTGAGGGGAAAGAATTTGGGTTTAATTCACTAGTCTTTTCCCTCTCCTATTACAGGACCTTTATTGCATCTTCTATGAGCTGTGGAGTGTCTTAGTGCTTGGACTGGGGATGCTGGGAAGAAAAGCAGTAATAGAGAGGGGGAGACAGGGTGACAAAACACTTCTGGTCCATTTTGGAATTAATGATTTTTCAGAGGCTATCAATTACATCCCTTAACTGGGGAGCACAGATTATAAAGAGGAATATAATTAGTGGCAAATATGGTGAGATATATAAAGACAAATAGGGGAATGGGATGAATGGGAGCTCATAAATTTTATTGAGAGCCACATTTGGGTGTAATCCTTCATTACCGGGGGTCCCTTGAAGTGATTCCAAAGCGCAGGTTGTGCACACGCAGGAGCAGGAGAGAGGTCACTTCTATTACTAAATCAAATGTAAAAGATTATTGATTCCTAAAGAAAAAAATGATGTGTTTTAAAAGTGGAAATAAATGGACTCAGTGCAGCATTCCCTCTTTTGCTATTGAGTGGCTCTTTATCGGTTTGCCCTCGGTCCCCTGCGGTGCCCATCGATGTGATTAAGCAGCTTTCTCCCCCAGACACCGCTCCCTGAGTTTCCCTGGGTGGAGCTCAGGGCCTGGGCAGAGCTTGCTTGTGGGCAGGTAGCTTCTACAATATGAAAACGAGCGAACCTTTGAATTTCTTTTCGATGAGGACCTCAAAACTTTGTCAAAATAAGGTGGATAAATTTCCCTTGCTAGTTTACAGATGGTGGAGTAAAGGTAGAGAAGGATGTTAGGAGATGACATTTATGTTCACGTACATCTGGAGATCTCCAGCAAGGTCTTGTCCTCTCCCACTAGCCCAGCCCACCTCTCTGCCTTGCTGGGACCTTTGCTGGGTGACTGACAGAGACACAATATCCCTCCCAAACTGGCTTTTTTCCAAGCAATATACCTAATGATTGTTAATGATGAAAAGGTGACCTATAGGCTTCCAAATATAATCCATTTTAAAATCTCCTATTTTCCCCCCCAATCCTTCAATCTAATTAGGCTCACATCAGTATATTATTACAGAATGTAATCATTCCTTTCTTCTAATAACATTCATGGATAATTTTATTTCTCATTTTCAGCCTCCTACTCCTGTGGTGTAATTAGTGTCTCTGGCACCTCGTGATGCTCAGAATGAGTTGCAGCTGCTAATTGCTAATTGAAAAATTAGAAACTCAGTTAGAAAAAGGATCTAATTAAAATGAAATTAGATAAAATCCCTTCAAACTAGTTTCTTCCTCTTTGCTTTTTCCCCCAGTTTTGTGATCACGGAGCCATTAGCACTTGCCAATTACATTTAATTGTTAAACACAAATACATTTTTATTTGACTTCTTACAATAACCTTTTATTAGTGAGAGAAACACACATTTATCAGGGAGGCTGGGAGTCTCTCCTGCCCTAAATTTCACCAGATCACCTACTGATCTCTCCTGCCCTTCCTGCAAGTTGCTGCCTGGCGTTACCCTCCCTGGAACTGGGCAGAACGGGGCTGCCCTGGGGTCCCACAGGGACATTGTGCAAGAAATCCTGGTACAAACAGAAGATGCTTTAGGAAATGCCCAGCCTGTGCTTTGGGAGGTGCCCTGTGGCAGCTGATATCTCCTGATATTAAACCAGGAGGAAGTGGGTTTCTGGTGCTGCTCCGCTGGCCCTGCTTTGTGTACCTGCTCTTGTGCATCCTCCCTGCTCACTGGGCTCACGACTTGCCATGGGAGAGGGATGCTCCAGCTCAGAGCCAGCCCAAATGAGGGAGGTCAAGCGTTGGGAAGAGCAGTTATTGCTGTGGCAGGTGCAGAAAATAAAGATGTAACAGTAAATCTGCAGACAGTAAAATGTGGCCAGACCTACTTGCAGTGGAGAGAATTATTTTGTGGGCTGGAACATCGCCCAGATCAGAGACTGGTGGGGAGCCCATCGCTGGCCTCCAGGCCTGACCTCTGCGTAACCGTCAGGTTGTAACACAACCAAATGGGGTTTTTCATAGTCCAGTGGCTGCATCTCCTCCTCCTCTGCAGCAGGGAGGTGAAGCTCTTCCCAATATATGTAGACCTACTGCTCCCTGTACGATTTACTGTGCGCTGTTATGACCACAGTCCTCTCAGCTGCCTGACTAGGAGGCTTTTGGGGTATTTGATAGTGGCCATGGAGAGATGGAAACCTGTTCTAACTGTAGGGGAAGAGCCTTTGTGATTTGCCTCTGACATTGACTCAGAGAGGACTGTAGAGCCATCATAATTATTAATGCAAATGGGACTGTTCACACGCTTAGAGTTAAGCACCCACATAAATCCTTTCATGGTCTGAGTGATGTGATGTATACAGAATAAGACCAGGTTTGTAGGTAGAGGTAATAGCTTTTATTAGCCTAATGAGTGGTTAGGAAAAACCATCAAAAGCCTGTGCACATGAGCCCTTTGCAGCGTGCACAGTGCTTGGTGCCAGTTAGAGGAACCCAGGGAGAAGGTAAAGATGTTGTGCTAATTGTCACTGTGTCCAGAACTTCCCAGGATGTGGTTACAGAGCTCACAGTGAACATGAGCTCTGAAGAGGAAGAGTTAACCTAGTCCAGAACAGGGTTAATAATGGCAAATCTTGCTAGCCGTGGGCTAGTAAACTTCATCGAGATAGATGCTGTAACGCTCTCATCTGGGAATCCTGCCCTTGACATAATTAATGCACAGACATGGTTGTCTTCTGTGCCAGTGCTCTCCATCTGTCAGCGCGGAAGAGCTCGCTCACGGAGGGGAGTGGGCCAGGAGGATAACAAGGTGTTCTCACCGCAGTAGGAAGCAGAGGAGACTTTGGAGCACCAAGCCTAACTGGGAAGCCTGACAGGAGATAATTTGCATTTGTACTTTTCTCCCTTCCCACACTGGTCATTTCTCTGAGTTACTACTCTCTGAGCGTGTGGTCCTTTGGTATCTTCAGGGACCGACTGAATCGGGCTGTCTGGGGACAGGAGGTGCTTGGGGACTGTGTTTTACACTCTGATACCTCTGGTGAGGAGGTAAAACATGGTGGATGGACAGTCCAGGCACCAGAAAGCAAGTTACTGGTGTAAACCAAACAGGAAGAACACGGTTTTGAACCAGAAGGAAATTTTACTCTCTCTGATAGTGTCAGTCCCTCTGCCTCTCCAGGACATGCCTCCTCCTGATGCATCTGGGAGGTGTCAGGAAATTGGGGTGCTGCACAGAAGGAGATCAAAATGTCAGATGTTTTTAGTGTGTTTCTAAGCACCGGGTTCTATCCACTAGCTCAGCACCCAGCTGAGCTCAGGCAGCTCTCCCCTCGTCCCCCACGTAGTATGGAGTTCCCAGTTGCCTTTCCTCTTCCCTCTGCTGAGGGTTCACTGGTACCTGCACGGGTGGTCAACAGAGCAGAGTCACCAAGCAAACGGCAGCTATCTCATCACTGATGTAAGCACAAGATCTAAACCGTTGTGTTTCCAAAGGGGGGGTCACTGGTGGGAGACTGGAACTGTGCTGTCAGTCTCTGCTGTATCCCTAAGGGCCAGAATCAAAGCAGGCTGCTTTGATGGGCTTGGACTCGCTGATCTCCAGAGCTCCCTTCCAACCCCTACCATTCGAGGATGCTTTCTCAACTCAAATGCCCTGTAAGAAGTTTTCAGTATCTACTATTTTTGCAACTAAGACAAAGAGCAAAAATAGCCTCTGCGTGGCCAGGCAAACAGACGTCACCCCGTGTAACGCTTCCAGGCCTTCACCAAACGTGCTCGGCTGGCGTTATCTGATGTGAGAGCCTCTGTCTGTGGGCAACGGATCAAGGCAGAGGAGGGCAGGGAGGGCACAGCTCTCGGAGGAGCGTGGCCCTGAGCTACCGCATCCTGCCCATCCTCTGTCTCGGTGCAGGGAGTCATTCTGCTAATTACAGACCTTGTCTCCCCTGTCAGTACAGCTTAGCAGGGAGAGGAGCAGCTCTTTGGGAGTGCACTTCCCAAGGCCTTTTCAGTTTCTTTTCTAAATAGGGCATACAAAATCTTAAGAGAGCTGGTTCAAGGTTACCCAGGACTTTGGGATGAAATGGCAGAGATGCAGAACTGGGACACCAGCTGGGCTTTTATTGCCTTCGCATGCAATTCTCATTTTACAGCTGACATTTTATATACCTTGTAGTAGTTTACTACTTATATAGCTAACTATTGTATGCTTATTATATCATCTGTCATCTCTACTACTATGTTTAATTATTCTATATTACTATATTTAATTATTCTCTTAGTGATCTGCTTCATTTCCAGAGGTGAGAGCATAAATCACGCCCCAATCGTGGCTTTCCTAATGTAAGGCCACTACTTAAATATCAAAGTCCATGAAGTTGTCATTTCCTAAGATCACACAGAGGGTCCCACTGTCCTGTCAGAACTGGAATTCAATGCTGTGGGGTTCCTGGTGCATAGATTGTTTTCATCAGAAGAGGTTTACTTGGTTTTGCCCTAAGTTTAGTGTAAAAATGGCTCCTTTGCCTTCAGTGGGAAAGTTCTTATTGGCTTCAGTGGAGCCAGAGCTTGTAGAAAAAAAACAAAACAAAGGAGTCCTCAGCTGAAGGGAAAAAAAATAAATAAATAAAGGGGGGAGAAGAAAGAAGTTGGCAGACTTTTTACAGCCACAGACTTTTTACAGCCGGAGATTTTTGCCTTGTGAAGCTTCACCTGCGCGAACATTTCAGGCTGAACAATCACAAACCAGTTTGTAAGCATCAAACAGTTGGCAGCCAGGAAGCTTTGCAGGTTAGCCCATTCCTGCAGCAAATAACCTGCCTTGGCACGTGTTTGTAGCTGGCTGTGACCTGTCTTAGTCGCCTCTTCTGATGGCCCAGAACAAAGCAAGCAAAGTAACCAGTTAAGGCAGAAGAGCGCAAACAACTCAATTCTCCGGTACCATTTAAAAAGTACAGATAGATACGTGTATTCTACTGATGTTATTTGTTATATATATATAAAACCACATCTAGAACATTGTTGTCACATGCAATTTGCAGTGCGTTGGAGCTCTGTAATGGTGAGTGGCAGTAGAAAGGAAAGGGGCAAGAAAGGTTGAAGAGATGTATATAATCATGCTGAAAAAAGACTTTTCTAAAGCCCTGAGGCTTCTGCCATGGGATCAACAAACGAAACGTGGTTGTGTATGTAAGAGGGTGGAACGAGGAAGGAAGAGCATGATTAAAATGGACAGATCTTTTGTTAGAGGTTACTGATCCACTGGAAAAGAAAGATTAGTTGGGGAAAAAAGTGCCTAGAAGGGTTGAGTACATGAGCACTGCCCTCAGCCCCACTCACATCCACTGTTCTTTTCAGTTAATGTTTTGAATTTAATATTCAGGTGTTTCCAGTTGACTCTCATGGATCCGAACCATGCATTTTTGAGTAAATGACCACTCACAATGATTCCTGGAAGCTGCTGTGCGTTAATTCCCATGCTCGCTCTCTGTCTGAGCTTTTGTGTGTCTCTGCTGACAGTGGGCGAGCTGTGGATGCTCAGGGTGCATATAGATAATATTTTCTGCACATATGTATGTTATGTAAACATTTCTAGGTAGACTAATCTATACACAAAGCTAATTCTTTAAGTGAGACAAGACTGATTCAAGCCAATTCTTCCCCGAAGAAAAGCTGTGTCCATTCTGTCTCTGTGTCGCTACTCTATACAAGGACTCTGTCCTTAATAATTCTGGAGTCTGATAAACGCTTCTCAGCACATCTTTCAGTACAGGGGAAACTGTGTATGTGTTTATGAATGATCAGAGTCTGCTCAAAGACAACTCCCCCAGTTACCGTGGCCAGATAGTCCTTGTTTTAGCACTTGGGAGCTGGATCTGATGCTTGATGCTTCCCCGGGTACCAGCCGCGGGAAGGACCGCGTGCGGTGAGCGTCCCTGTTCAGCGGGGGATCCAGGTAGAACTGGCAAAATGAGATTGCCAGCAGAAAGTCACAGTGATGAAGTCAAATGCTGAAAAAATATGTTTGAATTGCAAAAGTAATAATGGAAATTCATGCTCAAGCTGTCAGGAGGACAGCAGCTGGCCATCCTACATTACCCCAGGAGTGCAAAATGAGCTGCCGAGGAGGTCACGCTGCTCTGCAGCAGCTCCTGTTATCGTGTGTCTTGGCTCAGTTCTTCAGATGGAGAAATACTTCCCAAGCTCAGCTGATTTCTCAACTTCTGAATCTGCTGTTAGGCCTGTAGAGTGAAAGTTGAAATTGTGGTGATGGCACGACGGGGCTGAGCGTGCCTTGGATTTGCCATCCTGATGTACTCGTGTTCTATTTAACACAGCCCTGGACAGATCAGTGTCTCCAGAAGCACTGGAGCTTTTTGCTGTGCAAACAGTTCACATCAAACCTATTATCTGTAAGCTTCAGAGGTGCTGTGTGCATGCGGAGACATGGGGAGACTCTGGGGGGAAGGAGAGCAAAAACAGATAAAGAAAAGGTATTTTAGACATTTGAATCAGGTTTAATTTCAACAGATTTAACTACTAAGTGTTTGAAAATTGCATGGGGGATTGCAATGGTGCCCTGGTGTGGAAAGCATCCCTCTCAGTAAAGCTGGTGTAACCCGAAATGATTTGCTACTTTCATGGCTCTTTCTGTATGATGCCTTTCTCTCCAGATCCCCCTTCATTAATCCAGGTCCGGCAGAGGTTGGTGGCATCTTCCTGCCATTGTCAGCAGTGAGGTGATGCTTGGTGCACTCGAAATACTTAAGTCTCAGAAGAGAGAAACTCTGTTACCTGGTCTCTGTGCAGTTGTTTTACACATTCCCCATCTGTTTTCTCCTTTAGGTGTTAAATGGGGGTTTTTTTTGTGTGTGTGCAGGGCCTGTTTCTTAGTGCAGTGGCACAGGGGATTTTTATCTTTGCACAGGAGTTGGAGAGGTGAGAACGTGAGTTTCAAAGCTCTGGTAGGTGCTGGGCTGATGTGATGATAGTCAGAATGTTCATTAATATTTATTTAATGGAGTAACTCTTTTCACATCAGAATCCCTAAATGTTTTACAAATATTTGGTAACAATTTTATGCTGTACCACAGTGGCAGTTTGTGAGGATCATTTCAACCATCATCCAAGTGCAGCCTGTCCTGGGAAGGTGTTTATTAGGGCTGCAGAACAACTCTGTGCTGCTGAGGATCCTAGAATGGCAGGGGTTGGAAGGGACCTCTGGAGATTGAGTCCAACCCCCTGCCAGAGCAGGGTCACCCAGGGCAGCCCACACAGGAACAGATCCAGGGGGGGTTGGAAAGTCTC
>JANHFX010015639.1:9038-48205 GCA_027560015.1 Chloroceryle amazona
TATTCTGTGATACAAATTCAACCAATCTTGTTTATATAGTTTTGGGTTCTTTTTCAGCATACTTGACTCCCAAATTCAATTTATTTAAAAACATCACTTGAGACTTTTTTAAGGCCAACTTTTAAAGTTGTCTTTCTCTGCCATCCAAGCTTTTAGGTGACCTCAATGCCTCCAGGCCTTTTTCTGTGATAAAAATGTTAGAAAATGACCAGTGTTTTGTATATAATGCCTCTGTTTTTCCACTTGGAATATAAAAAAAGTAAACATCCTATAAAGGTAATCAGAGAATTATGAGATCTGTCAGCTTGTGGATATATAAATCCATTTTGCTCGTGTGTTGTTGAAAAGGAAATAAATTAAAAATGTCATTCTTAACTGTGTAATCTTAACGGTGATCTGCAGATCTGTCACCTACTAGTATCAGAGTATGGGAGTATTTTTGTGCATGGCTCTCACTTGGACATCCTGTTGGTAGGGTGGTTAGTAATTTCTGTGACTGATGTTACAGTGAAATGAAGATTTATTTGTCAGATCTTTACCCCACATCCCACAGGCAAGGGTGGGGAATTTTTAAGACCTCTTTACTCCCTAAATTGCAAGGAAAGAGTGGTGTACTGTGAACAGGGCTGGATGTTATTGGTGGTCTTTGCTTGGCTCTTTCTCAAAGCTGCATTGGAGCAACTGGGTTACAAGAGTCTTTCTGATACTTTAATACAATCTGCAGATGAAAAACATCGTGTAGTAACAAGAAGTATTATTTATTTAAAATGGTAAAAAATTATTCAGATTTTCTCTGAACTGCTAGCTGTTTTATGTGTTCTGGATATTTAAACTCTGATAGATTTTTAACGTATCAATTTGCTAACAGCAGTTGCTAGTGAGAGCTCAGCCTGGATGGGCTTCAAGCGGTCACAGAGATATTTCAGAATTGGTAAACTGGTTAAAGCCTCATACATGACAAACCATATCTGTTATAAGTGCACTTAATTATGCAGAGCAGCCCACAAGGGAAAGAGGCCGTGCAGGCTGGCAGAGTTCTTCTCATAATATGAAAATGTGTTTCTAAACCTGACTGCTGCATTTTGCTAATCCATGCCTCATGGTGTTGGACTGATGTGCAGTGGTTGTGACTACTGTCCGGTAGCTGCAGAAAGTATTATCTGCTGAGATAAACACAACAATTTTAATAAGACCATCCCCAAATGTAACACACTTAATCAGTGACAACATCATTATCTGTATCACCATTTTAGCTTGGATCAGGAGTGCTTTAAAGTCACCCTCCTTCTCCCACTTGCAGAGCTCTGGTTTGAGCTGCATGAATATGACTGTGTGTGGGCAAAGGTAAACCAGAGGTTACATTCTGGGAGCACATTAAGTCTGTGCAGCTGGACTGAAATGAAGCCTCCTGAAATGCATTTAGGGTGGCTGTTAGGTCCTCAGCATGAATGGTTTCAGTGTACAGGTGCACTTTTCTGGTGTCACACTTCTTGCCAGTTCAGACGTGACTTTAGAGAGAGAGAGATGTAAAATACAGCAGCTAACAGAGAATCAAGAAAGCGCGATGGAACCTAAATGAGATAACACAATGAGGCAGTCTCCTTTCTGAGCCAGTAAAGCAGGACAGAATATGCAATGCAAACATAAAAACAGTCGAAAGGAGAAAGTAATAAGAGTCTTGCAATATCTGAAGTTAATTAGGGGCAACAAACTGCCCCTAATGACTAAAAGTGTGGGATCCTCAGTAAAGCTGCCTGGTATACTAATTAAAAGAACTGATTATAAGAAATAGAATGCATAATTAATGACTGAGAAATCATTTTCAAGAGTATCTTTGAGAGCAAATAAGGTGCCTTTGGAAAATATTGTGACACCTTGAACTATCCACTGAATCTAATCCCACAGATAGACCTGAACTGATTTGCAAGAGGTCGGTGTGCTTATACTTTCTAGTGCGAGGTAGGAATTAATGGGGGCAGAATGACAGGCAAAATAGGACTAGTATTTCCATTTTGATTTCAAATACTATTCAATTTTTTTCTTTTTAAATGTATGACTTCAGTAAAACCTGCTTATGAAATATGTTGACATACTGTATTTTGTTTTAATAGTTGGCTTTACAGCTTGTACAGTTGAGTGAGGTCTTTAATGCTGGGAGAGGGCCTTTGGGTAGCATCCTCTCTGTGTTGATTAGTACCATGTGTATGTGTGGCAACTGTTGACTGTCAAGTGTATGGGCCACCAAATGGACTGTGATTTCTCTTTTCTAGGTTCTTGAAAAAACAGCAATCTGAAAATTGCATCTGGCTGAACAGAAATGGAAAGTTTAAAAATTTATCTTTCTTGAAAGAAGAAAACCAAACCTCTTTCTAATGAGGTTTTTTTATCTTCAGGAGTTTGTTAGAGGGGCTAATCAGGGATTAATTTTCATCCAGGCACCTGTTTGGGTGTTTGTCTCTAATTTGACACTCCTTAATTTGTCAACTTGAAATGTTTTAAATAGCTTTGCTCCTCAATTACTTTGACATGTTTATAGACACTTAGATTGGGAATAAAACAAAGCTATAAATTTTTGGAAGCATTAAACCCTAAGTGTAATTTCCTGTGGTGCTTCTAAGCATCTGCTGGAGTCTGAGGTGGGAGGGTAGAGGTGCCCTGAAGCTCTGGGGTGCATGGGGAGGCAGCCAAGAGGGCCATGGGTGCCTTTAAGTAATGAGGCTGTGAGACCAGCCCAGTGCTGTATGGTGTCCCTCCAGACAGGCGTTACATTTAATTCTTGCCGATCGCTCTGTGCTCAATGTAATGAGCCCCCTTTCACATGGGATTTGTGTTCACAGATGGAGCAGATGCAGAACTGAAATATCCGTATCCCCTATAGTATCTTTTACTTGTTTCGGGCTTCAATAAATCGGTTGGTATCTCTGTGGTCCCATAAGGTAGCGTGTTGTAACTCTGGATGCATTTATTTGTATACTGGAAAAGGGAAACAATGAAGTGAGACCCGGACCACGCTGTGCAGCTGAGGTGGGGGGTCCTGCTGCTGGTGGTACTTCCTGCACACCAGGGTTCTGCCACGTCCCTGATGGGATGTGAAAAAGATGCATTCGTATGGTTGTATATAAAAGGAGGGAGGGAGGGTGTGCATGCATGGGAGGGGCAGGGGAAAAAAAATGATATAAATAAGGATATGGGGGGAATAGAGTGAGTGCTCCATACCATGTTATGATCTAATCTGTTTTATGCTCAGTGTGTAACCTCTTTAAAATACCAAATGCAAGTCATTAATACTTTTTCAGAAACCTATTTTTCTGTTTATTGCTCTAAAGGTTGGAAATTGCCACTTTAAAAATGAACAATACCAACTCCCCAACCTACCCAAACCAACAAGTGAAACACCTCCTCTTCTTCTCCCTTGGGTCAGTTTGGTAGATACTGCATGTAAAATAAGGAATCAAACATGTTTCTGTGGCTTCTATTAACAGTAGAGGTTTTATCTTTTATTAATATTGAGCTTTCAGAATTTATCTGATTGCTTAAGGCTAGCTCAGAGTGTGCCCTGGTGAAATCAGTACACTGAATTTCTACTTTTCTGCTTCTGTTCTTTGTCTTAAAGGCATAAAACTTAAATATCTGATTTGATTTTGTATTTGAGGATGGATTTATACCTTGGCTGCAGAAACTTACTCTTGGTTGAAACATAGCATATGTGTTCTCAGTGTGAAGGATAACTTATTTTCCTAATTTGATTTAATTTGTATTTTTTTGCCTGCAGTGGAAAAAGAATTAGTTCCAACCAGAAAACAACTGTTCTGATAGTGCGGTAAAATAAAATAATAAAATTACCCCCCTGCCCTGCACAACTATACAGATAGCTCTTACCTTTTTCTCATTCTGACTTTAGTGAGGCTACAGAGAACCAGCACAGCTGTCATAAGCCACTCTTGGGTGGGGGAGAAGTTTACCCATTTTGTTTTCAGTAGTGATGTGGTTAGAGTAGAACAGCTTCTTCATATCAGTGATCAGGATGACACTGCCTCTGTGCTAATAAGGTAAATGGGTTAATGCATTCTGAGAGATTGAGTGAAGAGGTGTGAGATGTTGAAACTCTGAGCAATACAGATGGTCAGCGATGCAAATCCATTTCAATCTGTAATGCTGGAGAGCCTGGAAAGTGGACAGAATTGCATAATAACATCAGAAGAAGATGGGTAACCTCTAACCTTTCCTTTCAAAATTGATGAAGGATTTTGAGTGAGAGATTAGATTGTTCTGTCAGTGGGTTGAACCCATTCCTGGCCAGTGTATGCATATTTGTGTTTAAGGCATGTGCCAGGTAATATTTATTCACTACAGTCATTCATATGAATAATTAAAAAAACCCCAACAACTTAGAGTACTATCAAAATTGTAAAACGGTATCAAAATGCTTGTGAGTTTCTTGCCAATTTTAAGCCTAAATATTTTAACCCCAATAAAACATTGAATTAATTTTTATATTTTTTTCTGTAGCAAGTAAATAAATTTGAGCGAACGGTGTAGGATGAGAAAGTACAAAATGGGCTAAACTAGTACAGTTTTAAAGAGAGGATGGCATTTAATGCAGGAGTAATTTTTTTTTTAAGAGAAGTCAAACTCTTGGATGCTTTGAGATAAGCTGAGATAGAAGCTACTGTATCAGAAACAGTGTCCCTAAGTGGTTTCCTGTGTGTGTTTGCAAATTGTGTGCATACAACTGGGTAAACTAAAACAAGGGCTTTTTCTGAAGGATGGCACAAACAGGTTATCTGTAGGTTTCCCCTCAACAGCTCTTGTGTTAAAACAGATCTTTTATCCACCTATCAGTTCAGAAAATTATTTCTGAATGGCAGAATGGTTACCGGGGAATAGCACCTCTACTGCCAAACAGCTCTGCTACCATACTTGTGTTTGTAGTGATACCTGTTTAATTAAATGCTTTGCTTTTGACAGAATATGTAGAACATTTGTTAGCTTGGCTAACAAAGCTTCTGTGCCTCGGGTGCGCCTGGTGAGCATGCTGGCATCTCTCATGGCTGGATTAAATTATTGCTTTTCTGTGGGATGGAAAGCTTATCTTGCAAAATTATTGCAAACCTGAAGAATATCTTCAGCACACCGACAAGTTACTTGATACCTTAGTTTTACACCAAATGGGAAGAGACCTCCTGGTCCCGGCTTGAGGCAGTGTCATGGCCAAAAAAAAAAAAAAAGACCTGTTGTCTCTTTTATAAGTAGGTAAAACTTCAGTTAGTAGGGTGCCCCGCTGTTTTTCATTGCTCTAATAGTTGAGAGACTTCTGTTTCCTGACCGAATGCATTTGCAGTTTGTTTTATACCCACTTGCTGTTCTGTCAGCTCTCAACCCTTCAGTTGAAATAACAGCTTTTCCTTGCTGAAGGATTTAATAGAGGATGGTGTCTCAGTCTGCTGTATGAAACAGTCCAAGCTCTGAACCATCTCTCAGGCAGTAGTCTTTGTCCTTCTCTAATTATCCTAAAAGCCTTTGTGTGTTTTGCAGCTGGAATTAATGGACCCTCCTTCTCATGTTGCCCTTCATGTTAGCATGGTGCCTGGGGTGTGCTGAGGCAGCACATCTGAGCCTTCAGCTCAGAGCAGCCAAGGAGAACAAAAATCTTCCAGAAGCTCTTGTGAATCCTGGCCTGAAGTGTGGGATGTTGAATTTCACCCCATTTCTGTTGCTGCAGCTCCCACACTAGCTGTGTTTTCCAGTTTGTTTTTTTATCTGCTCTGTGTGCTAGTGCACCCAGGCTTGAATTTTAATATCAGTCTTCAAAATCAGACTATTACAATGTCATGTTCCTGTTCCCTCTTGTCATAACAAGTATGGAAACACTGCATTTATTTTTAATTTGCAGGTACAGCACTGTGGAACGTTACAGCTACCTTTCAGGAGGCCTGGTATTACTCCTTTAACACTTAACCCTCACATTTTTATGGTTTTGTATTTTTTCCCCTTTTTGGCAGTATCTTGGCTGCTTAACAGTTGTCTAGATAGATTTACAGCCTTCTTTTAGCCAGAAAGCAAGAATAAAAAGAAAATGGATTACTTTATTTTATCATCTTTTCTATTAATCTGGCAAATCTTTGACTTTGTATGACGTATTCTTCCCATTCTGGGTCAGACATTGCCCCGCTACCCTCATTGTGATCTTATTTTTGTATCCTTCTCCTGAGTAGTCTATGCTCTGAGTAGAGACCTGCTGCCCTCCTTTGGAAAGGTTTCTTTGGGTGATGCTGGAAAACTTTTTAAAGAGCTTCACGTCTCTCAGCTCTCCAGTCTAAATGATGGAATTGACTAACTCTTAATTCCTCTTTAAATTAAGAGAATAGATTATCTCTTCTCAGTTTCCAGGCTAAAAAGATCTTTCTGACAAAACACAAACTGCTGAGACCAGATTCTTGTTCAATAACCATGCATATCAGCAAGGTCTCAAAATAATTAAGTGCTGCAGTGATAAAGAACAGAGACTGTTGAGTGGCATAATTCATGTGTGTTCAGTTGCAGCATTGCCGTGTGCCTTCTGTTTAATTCATTTTTAGTCCAACTGCTATCAAAAGTCCTGAGTTCCAGGTAGTTCTTCTAAAAAGGCTGTTTCTGGCATTCTGCCCTGGCCACGTTTGGCATGCTGCAAAGCAGAGTTTAACAAACATCTGTTGGGTCAAGCTTTTTGTTGACCATGGGAGGTTAAATGGTCAGGCTGTGCTGATTTCTCTGCAGAATGCATCTAGACTTGTGCTAAGCTTTTGCGTGTAACTTTAGTGCTTGTAGAAAACAGCATGTGTAATGGTGCTCTTATGTCCCAGCATTTGGAGTTAATTCTCCCCTCTAAAATACTGTGCAGCATACCAGAGTTTATGTTTTCAAAGTCTCTGACACTGGTTTTCTGTGCGACTCAAAACATAGATTCACACTTCCTTCCTAACTTCCTTTGACACCACAGTCTTATGGTTGAATAGAGCACAACAGTGAGTCACTTCTGGGTCTACCTCATCTTTTTTCCTGCTTCTAGTGCTATAATTCAGTCATCTCCCAATTTTGGGAAGTTGCAAGGAGCCTTCACCTGTCTGCCTTATTCCTACACAGCACTTCTAATTTTTGGAAAAGCTGTTACAAAGAACATACTGTGAATTATTCTGAAGGTCAGTCATTTTTTTGCTTCTTGGGAACTGTGCTCACGCTTGTGCTAAGGACTGAGTCAATCACTTGGACTCTCTGGTTCTCGTTCCTGTGAGGTTTACTGGCACAAAGTTAAACAAACCTCGTTCATAACTCTCTTCATCTTCTCACACTCCTCAACTATAGTGTGTCTTTTCTTTTGTTTCAGGATTGTGTGCTCCTTGACACCAGAGGGGAGGAAAAGCTTTAGGAAGAGGAAAAAGAGGCATTTGTCAAATGAACTCGGTAGTCTCAGTAAAAGAGTGTAGAACTGGGAGGAATCTCAGTCTCTCCCTCTGTAAGCTCTGATTTCTGTATGCTTTGCTCCTTCATTGTTATACCCTCTATGCAAAACATGGAGGATAGCTACGTACTGGTCCTCTACTGTCACTTTGCAGTTAATAGAAATACTGAAAGTTTATCTGAACTTTGGAAAGAATTGCATCTCCAGAATAGCAGGTACGCCCCCTCACCCCCCTTCACTGATTCACTTTGCAGTAGCTATGAGTGTCAGCTCTCTTCTTCTTAATCGCCATGCCATTTTTTTTTTTCCCATGATAGTGGGACAGAACAGGAATCCTTTTCTGTTGATTTTGGTTAGATACATAAAATACCAGCAGTGTGTACTGAAATATGAAGCAGCTTTTGCAGGAGAAAAGATGAGAATTTGCTCCTAACTTTAATGAGAAAACATGTGCTGAGCATCTAAAGATCCATTGCTCAACCCCTCCTGGTGATCAGAGAGGAAAGGGTACTTGATAACTTTATGTGATAAAGTTAGTCCAATTTCTTTTTTCCAAAATGGAATTGTTAATGTTAGAAAAAATCTCTTTAAAGCAAGTGGATGCTATAAAAAATAACAAACAAAACCCCAGCCTCTAGGTTATGCAGTATTTTGGGCTGAGGAAAATGCAGGTTTTCAGCTGTGAGCGAGCCTTTGATATTGCTCAGACATTGATGGGTTGATGGGGTACCTCGCTCAAGTTAACTCATCAGAGATTTAAAAAGACATCTGGAGGTGCTCTATGTTCTTCCTACAGCTTACTGCTCTACTCATAAGCAGAAATCTACAGCTCAGCTGTCTCACAAACTTGTAAAACCGCCTGAAAAGACATTAGTTTATTTCAAGATAAGGTACTGTTTATTATTCTGTGTAGACTTAAAGACCTGAGGACAGAAAACAAAACCTGAACATAATCTGCGGCTCCTCAGTGGGTTCTCATTGGATTAAAACAGATCCTAAGACGTTTGGAGGAGAAAGCTGTGACTTCCCCTAGAGTTTGAATGTGATGGAAGGAAAGATACTGTCACTCACATACCTGAGAGGGAGAGTGTTTGGTTACAGTTTTTGGCCATAACCTGGAGGTGAACAGGGCAAGTGAAGCACATTAACCTACCAATTTGGGATTTTGTCCTTGCTACTTGTACCTTGGGGTTCCTGCTTGGTGCTGCCAAGGTGACATGCCAGTCTCTTTTCCCAGGCTCCCTGGTAGGACTCCCCATCACCTCAAGGGACTGCTTTATAAATGCAGACCTGTAGTGGTCTGTGTTTTGAAAGTGTCTTTATTCTCCCTCAGGTCTCAATTTTTTAGCTTTCATTCTACTCCTGTAATTCCTCTGTTGGCCCATTTTTGTTCTGCTTGTCTTTGAGCACGGTTGTTGTCAACAGGGAAGGCTGTGAGGCTTTCGGGCAACTTCCTTTCATTGTTTCTTTCAAACATCTGATATTACCTCATCTGCCTTCATGTTACTAAATAGCTGTGCTGTCCTGGAATCAGTGAACCTCTTCCCATTCATGTGCCTGCAAATTCCCTGATCAGATCCTGACCTTTAGGGAATGTGAACAAGTGAACTTCTGTAACATCACTGGGACTTTGCACAAGTAAACGTTCTGTGAATATGTTGTGAAGTTGTAACTAAGTATTTATAGAGAGTAATAGCTTTAACACTATTTTCTTTTTTTTTTCCTTTTTTTTTTCTTTTTCTCCTTTAAGAAGGGAACAAAAAAATGGTCACACCGCTAAGCTCTAATTACAGTAGCTTCAGAGAGACCTGCTTGATTTGCCTTTTGAGCTCTGCACCGAGTCAGGTAGGTTTTGATCAAATGTGTTCCTGCCAGCATTCAGTCGTTAGCATTCAGTCTAAGTTAGTCACCAGTGAATTATGGTCTGTGATATGGTCCAGGTCCCATTGCTCTAGTTCTTTTTCTCTTTATTGATTTCCATTCTCGTTCTCATTATTGCCCTGGTCTCTCACTGCATGTTTCCTAGTGCTTTTATTTTACAGCTTTTCAGAATGAATATCCATGAGTCAAGCGTTGAAATAAAATGCTAATAATGACATTATGCAACACTTTGAAATAAACATTTCTGAGATGTTCTTTAAGCCTTTTAAGTGGTAGACTTTGACAAAAATCATACCATTCTGCAATGATAAGGCAGTGGGGGGGGGGGAAGGCTGGTAAACTTTTAACATTTTAATTTAACTATCTTATTCATGGTTTACCAGCATCAGGCAGGGTAAGAACATATTCTTGGCCATTTCCTTTAAGCAGAAATTAAGTAATTGAATCATAACTGGTGCAGAATTAAAAATACATAATTGTACACTTTACCCTAATCTACACAGATCTGAAAAGTGCCTAAATAGTGTCATGTCCACTTCCCCCTGGGTTCCTGTCTTTTTCAGTGTGCAAGCATCAAATCTCAGCTCCTCCTGGTTGTCCGGAGGATCACAATATGGTATGGCTACAGATTCAGCCGTTGTATTTAAATAAAGCATGGACTGTTGTGATAGTTTCTCACTGCCTCTAGTCAGCTGTTGAGTCTATGTTTCTGGGTTTGTTTCTAGACTTAGGAGATTTCCCCACCCCACTTCATTTCACTGGTTTGTTTCTCCCTCAAAGCTGTATTTTAAGGACCTACTGATAGAAATGGGCAGCACTTGGGATAAAAATTTGTGTCCCTTGCCTTCCTTTTGTTTACAGCAGCTGTCTTGGAACTTGATGATATTAAGGGATGCAGCTGCAACTGCTGATGTTTCGTGATATGCTTTGCAACAGTGCAACTCCCATCCTCACTCCTCATTTTTAATGAATTAACATGTAATCTGAATATTATAATTTTGATAATTAGTTTCCAGTCTTCTCAGCTGTGCTTACTGTCATTGAAGAAGAGCAAATCTGGCAGCAAATAACTTGCTAGAGTTGGTGACTAAAACTTTGGGTAACTTGTCTTTAAAACAAAAAAAAAACCCCAGTAAATAAATTCAGGAAGTGGAGAAAGCTGTATCTTATCATTCATATCACGCTGCTTTCATTTATTTCTTAAAATATTTGCAATGGTGTTGGTATGTCAGAAACTTTGCAAGCTTTGTTCCTTTGGTTGACATAATTTAAAGGCTTGTTACTTATGCATTTTATTCTCATTGATGTGCCTTGGTGTGAAACGTTATTATTTGGACAGAAGCCCTCTGCTCCCTCTGCAGTGGGTGCGGACAGGATCTTTCCTGCCTGTTGCTCTGGGTGAGGAAGGAACTGATCTTTTTTTCTAAACTTCTTCCTACCCTCAAAAAAATTCAATATTCTGGACTAGACTATCCTCATTTTAAAGGAATATCAACACATATTTTAAGGCCCTTGAAGTTTATAGCTGAAGTCTAAGCTTATCTCTGTTTATTGCAGGATGAAATTTTTATTTAAGGCAAATTGCCTTCAGTGTATCAGAGGATCTTTCATCTTCCTCTGTAGAACCTGGTGATAGGCTTTGTCACAGGCAAAGTACTGAGCTAAACTGGCTTAATCTGAAATAGAATGGTAATGCTTTTGAACCCTTTAAATTAAAGAGGGTAGATTTAGGTTAGGTGTAAGGAGGAGATTCTTTACTGTGAGGGTGGTGGTTGCCCAGAGAAGCTGTGGATACCCCATCCCTGAAAATGTTCAATGTCAGGTTTGGATGGAGATTTGAGCAACCTGGTCTAGTGGGGATTTGAACTAGATGATATCCAAGGTCTCTTTTGACCAAAACCATTCTATGATTCTGTGGTTCTAAGGGCTGTAGCTGAAGGACATCAAATCTTGAGTTTTAAGCAGTAATGTACAGTGAGTGGCTTGGGGGAAAGCTCCTGGTATGCAAGCAGAGCCAGCAGATCTCCCATTTGTGGTAACTGAATGAGAAGCAGGCTAAGTATTAGCAGAGGACTCAAGACATGACATCAGGACAGGCAGGTGAAAGGGAAATAACTTGTTCTGAAGGAGGCAATCTGTATTTTTCCTTACTGGTAGTGACAGGCACCCTTGCTTGAATGTTTTGACAGGAGAAAACTGCAAGGGGGTTAATGAAGGGAAATTGTCAAATATTTTATTGTTCAGAACTCAGTAGTGTGCTTTTAGTTTGGGTAGTATATTGTTTCCTAGAAATTTATGGGTTTTTTTCCAGAATGAATTTAATTGATTTTACCTGTTTTGACAACAGTGCCTCTGAAGGTCAGACATAAATTTAAAAAGCCACCTCAAACTGTCTATTTTTTTAGCTCTTCTGCTTTGAAAATACTAATTTTGTCAAATTAATAGGAATTACAAAACTGTTGGTGGATTGGAGCCTACTGTTTGACCGTGAAGATAAAATTCAGTATTAGAGAAGGGACAAGCATCTGAAAGACTTGGATAATGCAAACATTTTATCAAACATTAGTTATCTGAGGCAAATCATGTTGTTATTTGATTTGAAAATGCCCATTGAGCTAATACTTAGTTGAGCAGTAACTCATAGGAAGTGGGATAACCTGGAAGTAATGGAAGGACTTGAGTGTTGTCTGAGTGAGGCCCTATCACTATGAAAGGGAGCTATTGCACTGAGAATTAGGGGTGTGTGGTAATTGAAGCCCATGATCAGATTTTAAAATATATATATTTTTTTTTTCCTTTCAATTTCTTTCAGCATCCTTTTCAGAAACAGCTATTCTTTGTGACTGCTAGCAGAAATGGACAGGCTGCAAATTTATCCTCATAAAATGTCCTTGTGAATCCACCCTAGAGGGAACTGTTGATTTTTGCTAGGTGTGTTCATCTTGAAACAACAGTAATGTACCATTCTTATGTTTATACAAGATTTCTGTGTGGAGGAGAAAAATACTTGGCTTTAAACCAGATGGCTTGTGAATTTATTCTTTAACATGTGACTCTGAAACTTCATTGTATGCAAGCAATGTAGTCTTCAGTTATTTTTATATTTTTAATTTATTTTTAGGTTATTTTGTAGCAGTTGCTCATAAGAGCAATACAGTATGTAGCTAGATGTGCTTGAAAGTTCTGAATTTGGTTGTTACAAGTTAGGAAGTTAGGCTGAATATGCATTATTTTCATAGCTGTAAAAGTTACCAGGAATGGAGATCAAATACTGGTGAAAAATTCCCTTGTTGCAAGATGAGGTGATGTTTGCAGAAGGCTCACAGAATCTTGGTTTCTCTTCCTCATTTTTCTGTTGTTTGATACTGTTTGTTTTAAATAATTAATGAAATACTGTTATGAAATTTTGGCTTGCATAGAATATATTTCATAAAACAGGAAAACTGGTCCTCAAGTGTTACTTCCCTTAAGTGGGGATTTTCTAAAACTGTAGGTTGTGGATGTTTTGAGCGTGCTGCTGTCTTGTCATGATGCTAGAAACATCTGATATTTTGGGATAATAAAATGCTCCACTTTCTTGTAACCCGTGATGCTGCATCAGGATGGAAACTGAGAGATGTAAAGTTTCATGTCATCCTTTTCAGTGACTGTACAATACTTGTGTCCTTCATGCTATGAATGAATCTGTGTTCCTTATGCTACCATGCCCTGCAACTGTCCTTTGTATATTTCACAAATAAAAGAATGGAAAATTTGCAGAGAATATGCCTAATTATTGTAAACTACAAAACTGTCCATACAATTTGATTCTTCCTCTCACTTCATGCATGAAGAAGCTTTATTACTCAGTGCTGAAATGCTGAAGTAGCAAGTATTGTCATGAATCTAACCAGTGATTCATAAATGAATTTTATTAACTGGAGACAGCAGTTTGTTCATGCAGGAGAAGCTTGGGAAGTGGATAGGTTCCATAAGATCTGTAAATCTGGGCACAATTGTCTGGACTCCTGTTTACTTCATGGTGACCTGGTCAGCAGAGGCTGGTGTGTGTCTGTTCATTTATTCTGTCTTCCATTTATTTGGGCCATTTAGAAGGTGTCTGCTTTAGAGTGAGGTGACTTGCCTGCTTGGCTATGTTGACTCCACAGGTAAGATCTCCACTGAGTGTCCAGAGGAATTTGAATGCCTCCAAGGATGAAGACTGACCTCTCTGGACATCTGTTTGACCACTTTTGCTGGGGCGGGGCTGAATAAATAAAAAATGTTCTTAGGTCTTGAGAAGAATTTCCCATGCTGAATTCCCCAGCTGGAGGTTTGTATGTTGGACACAGCTGTGTGGGTCTCTGGCTAGTGGGAACTGCTGAGCTGGGGTGTGATGGCTGCAACCCAAGTCGTGGTAAGGAATTTCTGTGACTCTATCATAAAGAAATACATCCTTAATCCTGAAGTGTTGCCAAACTGTTTACAATATAAACTCTATCTAGAATTGAATTTGGGTGTTGTGTTTGTTTTGCTGGTCTGCTGCATTTTCACCACATTGCGTTTTCCACAAAATCTCTTCTTCAAGACCAGAGTTCATGAAATCCAGTTATTAGGACTCACACAACATTATTTTGCTTGCTCTAAGGGGAGGAGATGAGGGGAGGCCCTAAGAAACCTCTGCCTTCTCTTAAGAAAACAAACACTTCCCAAAATGATGTCCCTGTATTTGTTGGGAGAGGGACCAGGATGAAGCTTCCCCATTTAAATTTCACCAGGTTGTGTGATTTACAAGCTTCTGATCTAATGGAAGTTCAAGGACTTCTCTGGGAAGATGAATCTCTGTTAACTGCAGACTTGCATCAGTGTTGCTGGAGTACACTGCTGTAGACAAGCACTTCTCTGTTGATGGCTGGGATGTTCCAGGGTCATGAAATAGGCCTTAAGTTTGAGGCATATTGTGCTGTCTGAAACCAAGACTAGTAAAGACAAGTGTTCTGTCAGTTGGACACACTCCCTTTTCTATAATGTAGTAAAAAAGTTAGAACTAGAAAGTACATTTATTTAAGAAGTATGATTTTTTTTGTTGACAATTTTCATCTGTCCCAATTATTTTTTCCTGTACCTCTTATATACCTCTTGCAACTTGCTCTGTTGTATGTGAAGAAAAGAGTAGTTATGTTTTTAATGTGATATCAAATAATATGAAACCATATATAGCAAAATACATTTATATTTTGTTATAATGGTATGTTTGACGATTACTTTCCTCTGAAAAGGGGCCTTATTCTCCATCAACTGGCTTGTTGGTTTGGGTGTTGTGTTTTGTGTGTGTGTGATATTTTGTTTTTCTTGGTTTTGTTTGCTTGTACAGTGTTGGTTGCCTGCCTGTTCCTGTTTTAGGGCTTTAGAAACATTGTTTTGATGGAAGAAGTAATATAAGAAGTAATATGTCATGATGAGTCTCTCTTCCTTTTTTTTATTCATCTGGATTGAATGGTCTTGGAAAAGACACTTCACCCTGAAATCTTCTATCTGTAGAGAAGTGACTACCACAGTGCTGCTGTTCTGGCTTTGGCAGCAGGTATTATTAGTTTGTCCAGTTTTTATAAAGTAAGCTTTTAGATGATCCTGCTTCTTCTACTGATGGTATTTCATTCTCTTGAAAAACAGAATCTCATTCTTTATATGATTTATTTGCTTTTTGCTTTCTCAAGAGTATTAATCTTATTTTCAGTCATTCTCCTCAGAGAAAGTCCTTTCAGGGTAGCTTGCAGCCTCTGAAATCTTATTATGATAACTTTATACTGCAGCTCCTGTTGCTTCACAACATGCTATCGTATGTTTGTCTTTAAGAGCAGAAGCTTTACCTCCTTTTTGCAGTTTTTAAAAGCAAATGTTCTTGGGATGTGGGCTTTTGAAAATTAAACTTGCAAGTTTCAAGTTCTACTTCAAAGGAAGACACAATGCCTTTATGAGGAATGCTTTGCTTCCCTGCAAGCTTCAACTCCTTATACATCAGAGGGAGTACCTTAGGGAATCAGTGTTTTGTTCAAAGAAGCAGACTTGCAGATTATAATGAATTATAATATCACGAAAGATTTTGATATGGGATTTCTACATTTCACTATCATTAAAGCAGAATTGTTGTTAAAACAAGAAAACAACCAACTTACTTGTTTCTAATACGTTTTGTTTTGTTTTCAGCTGGCTAGCTTGTAAAGCCAGGTTGGAGTTTTGAAATGTTATGAGACACCTGTAAAAGTGGATTTTTTTAATGAATGTAGCTGAAGGTACATATGAAGTAACTAAAAAATGTGAAAACTTAAATGCAAAGTTAAGTAATATTATGCCTTTAGAGAACAGGAGCATAATCTGCAAGACCAATAAGATGATGGAATATACTACCTTCAGTATTCTTCACGCTTCAATACGAATTCAGTATTTTACGAAAGCTGTTTTATCTTGCTGTAGATGAGTCTTCCATGCCCAGTTCTGGTCTCTTATCTTTGTGCTGTTGTGGAGTTCACAATTCCTTTCTTCCTCTTCTCTGGGAACTGTGTTCATTTGTATCACCCATGGAACACTGTAATAGGTGTGCACTGTTGTGCTGGAATATCTGGTCAGGAAAGCTCTGGAAAGTTTTTGTATTGAGTTCTTGACTGATTTATTCCTGTGTTCACGGAAGCCTGTCTTCCATTGCTGAAGATAAATGTAGCTGAGGTTATGTAGTTTTTGTAATTTAGATTATACAACTTTATTGGTTTTTAGGGGGTGGGGTGTGGGTTGGTGTTTGGGTTTCTTGTTTTGTTTTGTTTTTTTTAAATTACTACGTTTGTTTCTTTGCTACGTACCAGTGTTATTTCGTCAACTTCATGACCTTATTTTGGAGCCACAGTATAAAATGTTTTTCTTTAAAAATAGAACAGAAAAGTCAGAACTGAAATACCTTCATTCGCAAAGCCTTAAACCTTATTCATAGGTCTTCACATGTCTTTTTTTTTTAAAAAACCAAACCCCAACATTATTTACAGATCTTTATGGGGAAAAAAAATACTTTTGCTTAGAAATTTCCTTTAAATTGCCTTGACTACATGGGAAAGTAATTTTCTCACTAAGTTAGCTATCTCTCCCTGCTTATTTTCATTTTGGAGCCTTCTGTTCCTTCTGTTTAGCTGGAATACGGGCTGGAGAAGTGAAAGCAGTGCCCCTGTTAGATCACATTCACAGCCTGGTGCTCAGGGGCTGGAGCTGCCTCCCGTTTCTTACGGATGTGAAATCAGATTTCACCCATGGGGGGACTGTATTATAGCTCTCTTTGCTTGAACTCATGCTCATACCAACAGTCTGTCTTCAGCACAGGGATGCAGTTGCATAGAGGAGACTCTTAAAAAGTGGAAATAAGTACATGATGGGCATAATGTAGCATTTCTATTGATTTCTCTTCTTGTTTGCTGAACTTGTGTTCAAGTGCAACATCCTAAGATCTGGCACTCGAGAATTTGTAAGAGCTCTCCCATCAGCATTGCTACTTGTCTCTCAAGGGTAGAGATGCTTTCAGTGTGCTGCCTGGTAGTCTGCTGTGCAAACTCTCTGCTATCAAAGAGTTCACTTAGGTGAGGGATGGAAAAGAATAAGCTGTTTTCAGAGGGATAAATTAAAGTGTTGTGGAGATGTAGTCTTTCAAATAATTACTTTTAATACAGTGGTCTACAGCACTTAGTATAGAAAGCTTACATGTGACTTAAATCACAAGAACAAATAGGCGCTATAATAGCTAAATTGATATTTATTAGAGGTCCAAGCTCACATCAGACCTGAATGCCAGTGAAAAAGCAGATGAGAAGCTTTATGAATATGACCTTGCTGGCAAACCTGGTCACAGTCCTATAACCGAAGTCTCCAAACTGTACTAGAAGTTAGGAAGGCTGGCTGGTGGTCTTGGGAAACCTGCAATGTAAAATGTTTAGTCTTCTCTCTGCCTCTAACAGTGTGAAGTTGAAAGGCTAGGAAGCTGGGTGCAGGAGGAGGCTTGTATCTGTCATGGGACAGGGGGGTAGAAAAAACCCTTTTATTTGGGTGGCTGTTTAAGGACCAGGAACCTTGTTCCAAGTGTCTTGCAGAGAACTGGTGAATCTCTTTGTTCTGTGTGCATTCCTCTTTCATACAATCTTGACCCCTCTTTTTCCTTTGAATAACTACAGGGCAAAATAAATTACTTTGAAACCACAGTAAGTTCCATTAAAAAAAAGATATTAAGAAGCTGAAACTTCTGGTGTTGCAGTCTTTTCACATGGATAGTACAGCGATTATGTTGTCAGAAAGGCATTTTTTGTGCAATCGCTTAATTTACTATGTAGTGAGGGTTTTTTTCCTAAGTAGCTCTTTATCTGTAGAGAAGTGCATTTTAAAAAACGAAAAAATTGTAGGGGATTAGAAAGATGCTGTGTTTCAAAAATGCCTAAATGAGCATAGCTGCTTGAAGGCCTAAAGTAAGAAGTGTTTAGTTATATAAAGTCACTCAGAGTGATGATGAATCAGGTTACCTGAAAACTCAAAGGTCTCTCACCAAATGTCCTTTGCCAATACATTTCCATGGGGTCTGAAATCAGTAGAGGAGAAATGGAACCAAAGAAATCCCACATATTAACTGAATTGTTTGCATTAATATTTTTTGTATTAGTCACAAGATTTGAATTATTAGGGGCTATAAAGGATTTTTTAAAAGAAATTATGTACAATGCAGTAGCATTTCTCATTGTGTTTAATGAATTGCATCATTTATGATAAGCAGTTTAAGTTTTTTGTAATGTATCTGTTTGTGGTAATACACTGGGAAAGATTTAATATTAATTAATGTGGAACTACAGATGGCAAAAGGAGACATTTCAGACCTGCTGCAAGTTTGTATTGATTATAAATGATCTTGAGTTTTTCCTTCAGCCTGTTGGTATTTCCCTGTGTCCTGGTTCAATGAAACTGCAGTGACTATTTCTAAATGATAACCTGTTATCTTCATTGATTGGTTGTAGGTTTTTAGATGTTGGGAAGTAGTGAAGGACTCTTAACCATATGTAGGTGTGGATTTGGTTCCCCTCCTTCCCCTTTGACTGTGTTTTAAATCTTTTTTTTTTTTTTTTTTTTTTTTTTTTTTACTGGATCACTGCTTCCAGGCTGGACTTTGGGACTGGCAGCCTATCAAACCCTGAAGTTTTCCTCACCACCCTGATGCACCCGTGCTGCCAAGCATGGTCATGCCAAGAGGACGGTGTGACACTTGCTGCAGCCAGCTGGCAGCAGAAGGCACTGGTGGGGTGCAGCAGCCAAGCTGCAGTGCTGTGAGCTTGCTGTGGTATGTGCTGCTCTTCACGCCTCACATTATCCCCCTGCTGCAGTGTGGGTCCTTCCCAGGTGCTGCAGTCCTTCAATACCACCTACTCCAGTGTGGTCTCCATGGGCTGCA
This sequence comes from Chloroceryle amazona, assembly GCA_027560015.1. Classification (NCBI taxonomy): domain Eukaryota; kingdom Metazoa; phylum Chordata; class Aves; order Coraciiformes; family Cerylidae; genus Chloroceryle; species Chloroceryle amazona. Next base: position 27,800 of record JANHFX010015639.1, read on the forward strand.
GGACAACCTGCTCCCCATGGTGTTTCCATGGTCTACAAGGGAATCTCAGCTCTGGCGCTTGAAACATCTCCCCTCTTTCTTGGTGTCCGGCCGCCAGGCCCTAGCCAGCAACAGCTGTTTCTCACAGGTTTGTTGTGGTGGTTTGGTTTGGGTTGGGTTTTGTGTTTTTTGATTTTTGGTTTGTTTTTTTTTGTGTGTGTGTTTGTTTTGTTGTTGTTGGGTTGTGTGTTTTTTTTTCGTAGGTCTTTTCATTATTATCATTATTTATTGTTGTTTGTTTTCCCCACTCCTCACTGCCGTACAGCATTTTGGCCTTTCCTAAATATATTTTCCCAGAGGTGCTGCCATCTTGTCTTGTCAGCCGTGCTGTGCAGTGGGTCAGTTGGAGTCAGCTGGAGGTGACCATGTCCAGCACAGGGCAGCCGTAGCTTCTCCTCACAGAGGTCACCCTGCAGCCCCCACTGCCAGCAGCTTGCCACAGACACCCAGTACAATAGCTTGTCTAAAACCAGAGGTTGCTTTTAGGCAGATGGCAAAATACCTTTTCTGAACCCAGAGAATATTGTTTTGTCTCTGAAATCCTCTGTCAGTGTAGAGAGGTGTTCAAGAAACACACTTGCACTGGTGGCAGTGGGCACTGCCAGAGCTGCCCCTCTGGACCCTGCTAAATTGGCTTGGTTGAGAGGAGGGGGTCACTGCAAACAGACATATATGAAGTTGCAGCCTAAAAATATGTTCAAAATTCCTATTGTGTTATCCAATTAGGGGAGTTTCCAATATAGTGCTGTCAGTCTTGCTTACCATAGCAAAACATCTACACAAGTACATTGGATCGTGCATAAGAAGGGCCAGATTTATTCACAAGTGATCTGTCCATTTACACAACACAGTGATTCCTTATTTGTGGGTTTTGTTCTTCTCAATGCAGTTGGGATATTTTCTGGGTAGAATAATAGTCTTGATTACTTTCTTCTTATAATACTTTTACTCCATCTTCCTTCCCATTTTCTTATTTGAAGAAATGCAATTAACTGCTTGTTTGTTTTCTTGTGTTTTTGTTTGTTTGTTTGTCTTTGTTTTTGATATAGGTTGATGGGATATTATGCTTTTTTTTTTTATTTATCTGCCATGGCAGTCAGAGAAGGGATAGTGTTCAGTCAAGAACTGCATGATCCTTTGTCATATTGCTCCTTTTAAAAAATTTACTTAAAGTAGCTGGTGAAAATAATGTAGGAAGCAAAAATAGTAGATTCTACAGAGATTTCATTTTTATTCTCTCTACTGATAAAAGCTTGGGGGGAGGGAGCTTTGCTGAGAAATTTAGTCACTTAACCCCCTTGTATTAAATGTTATTTCTTCATGGTGATTATTGCTGTTCTTTGTAATTCATCTTTAATATTAAAAAGAGAGAGAGAACATAAGTTGAACTTGACCTCCCTATGTATGAGGCTAAACTGTGAGGTGCAAAGTAGGCACCACTCTTTTTCATGCCAGTGGCATTGGTGGAGTTTGTTTATTTGTCATATCTGTGCTACAGGTATGCATAGCAAACTGGATGTAATTTTGAGGTTGGAGTTGTCTTGGAGGCTACTTTTTTTTTTTTTTCCCCTCTTTCAGGTTTTATCTATTACTTGAAGGAGTCAAAGAAAACATTAATATAAAGGTTTCAGTCCATTGTCGCTTTGATAGGTTCCAGGAGGGGAAATGAGCTATGTGTTGTATTATGCTGTCTCTAAAGGTGACCTGGTGCTGTTGTCAGAGATCAGAGACTGACATTCATCCATCCCTCTCAGATTTTAAGGTGTCAGGGAACCAAACCTCTTTGAAAAGCCGAGGGTTTTGGCACTTTATTGCACAGTGGAAATTCTTGCTTTTTCTTTTCTTTCCTCTTCCACCTGATGCACTTGAGGGGCTGCTTAGTTCTAGGCTGGCTTTGAGAACTAATAAAGAATTAAAGCTGGTGTGTGTAAACCTGGTTATTGGGGCTGTAGCAAGTATGGGAGAGCTTAGCACTTGAAACACGTGAGAGCTAGGGAAGGATGGATCTGCCTGGAGACCTAACCTGTGTTACTTGTACAAGGATGCAGGCAACATGATGCCCTATATCCTACGTCTGTTGCGGGGTACGTTGGCAACAGAGTTATATTTCTGGATTTCAAGATATGGTTTTTATTATTCAAAATAGAAGAAAAAGACAGCTAGGTGTGTCCAGTCATCTGGTATTCAAGCATACAGAAAGCTTTACATGGAAGCCTAATTCTGTTCACATTTACATGCATTCTTATACTTCACTGCAGAAAGGAGTTAAATTTCTTTGATTAAAATCAGGATGAAACAGTGACCAGGAGCAGAATTAGTGGTTTACACTGTTATCTGAGTAGTCCAGTTGACTTTGAGATTATTTATATGCTTGAAGGAAAAGCTATATTGAAGTACAAGCAATTTTACTGTAAACTCAGATTTATTTTTTCTTAATAGCTCCCTTCTTAGCACTGAGAGGTCTTATTCTAAAACAATAGAAATCCTAAGAATTTTTGTAATTCACCTCATCAAGCCATTACAATTTGGCTTGCATTTAAAATTAAATAAACAGATTTAAACCACCAATCTTACGATATTTCTTGGCAAGGTAAACCGTAGCTACTATATGGAGGTGTCTAATGCAGGGGACTTCAAAACTTTGTGTGATGTAGCAGCACAGGACTTAAAGCTTTCCAGCAATAACTGCTGTTAGAGAATGTTTAATATCCCAAAGTTTTCAGGCTTTAACTGTGGTAATGCAATACACAGATGCATGGTGTGAGTTTACATTGTTCCTCTTGCTGCAGAAGACATCTTGACTTTTCTAGTGTAGGTGATCCCTTGAAATGCAAACCAAGGGGAAAAAAGTTATCTGTGGGAAGACTGCATCTGTAAAACATGGTGAAATTTCTTCAGGAAGATTCAGAAAGCCAAAGAAAAGCAATTAGAAATTCACTAGTAACCTACAGCTAAAAACTGAGCCGCATCCAAATATATATAGTAATGGAACTTGATATTGTTGAAATTGTCAATTTTAACCAAAAACCATTTCAAATTACATTTGTCTTTCTAAATCAGGAGTTGAATCATATTCCCATTATTGCTTACAGATGGAGATGATACCACAGATTACTTTTTAGATGCAGTGATTTCCTGCATTAGGATGAGCAGATTGTGCTATGCCTGTTTATATTCACTGATTGGAAGGGGCCTAAACTGACAGTTCAGCTGTGGACATTATATATATTCAAAGACATCTCGGATTAGATGAATTACACCTTTGGTATGGGCTGTATATTTTTTGTTAGGCTTTAGAAGGAAAGGAAGGGAAGCAAAAAGCGATATCTTACTATTAATGATTTTCATGTTCCTAGTTTGTAACACAATGATTTTGCAAATACATTTGCTCTGTTGTGATTTTTTTTTTTCTATAGTGCTTGTAGAAGTATTTAAAATCCTTCTGCAATCTTAAAAAAACCCTGGCAATATAGTTAAAGGCACTAATTTAAACACATGTTACTGTCTCCTTTTCCTGTTAATAATTCTTTTATTTTGCATTTCTTGAATGGATTAGGGTCCTTCTCCTTCTGAATTTAAATAAGTTCCTTCACTTGTCATGTCGGGCCTCAAGATTTCATATATTTTCTCCTACCTATCTAGCTCAAATTAAAAGACAAAGCCTAGAAAATTCCTAGAGTGTAGGTTGTCTGTTTGAATTCCTGAAAGCTCTCCCAAAACGTAAAAAGAAATTGAAATCTATGTCTTGACATAACATATGCTCCTGAATCTGTGGGGAGAAATTGTCACTGGGAAGGCTTTGAGCTGTACAACTATGGACTTCTGGCACTGGGGTTTTAATTGCCAGACAAGTTGCTATGTGATTAACTGATGAGTTGGAATCACAAGTCCTTGTCAGGAAATGTACTACTCCATCATTCAGAATTCAGTGAGATCTGTTGTTTAAAAGCAAGTAAATTGTTCTCTTATTAATGCTTACACTTTTTTTTTGTGTGTGAGGTTCTCTTTCTTTAGGAAATGGATTTTCTTAATTCTGAATATTTGCCTTATCTGTAGTAATTTGCATTTAAATGCAGACGATGACTTTCATCTCTTGTGCAAGTAGAATATAAAGAAATGCTGATAAAGACATAATTAGCTGGCACTTTAAGATAATGGTTTGAGGCTTTATAACTGCTTACTACTAAGATGTGGGAGAGGAAAGGAAAGAAAATTGATAGTGTTGTGTTTTTCTTTCCATACCCTCTTATTGCATACCCTGAAGTTCAAACCAGAAATCTTCTCTACTAGCACACGAGTTTTAAGAGATAATTAACCTTCATACTGTCTAGTCTGTGCAAGAGAGAGCAGAGGTCTCTGAGATGGTAAATATATATGCATATGGACTGTTTTGTTTAAGCAAGATAACATTTAGCAAATGACTGGTTTTCTCCTTCTTCTACTCATGTTGCTTTTCCTTTATGTTAACAATTAGATTAGAACTAAATAGTCATCATCTCACTTGCATTTTGTGTGACTAGGCAAAGGAGAGGGGGAATGACTGTAGTATTCCCTTACATGCGCTTGTAGTCACCCCAACAAGCTAAATGGTTTTGACATGTATAGTATAAGCATATCTGTATGTGTATGAATAAAATGGCAAAGAGTGGAGCTCTGTATACTTAAAATACTGTACTATCTATAAAATATGTTCCTAATATGCACTACAGGACCTCTGCTATGATGTATGTAATTTTGGGAGAGATGTAAAGGAGACGAGGCAAAAGAAATAATAGAAGGAAGTGTAAGAAGAAGAGATAACCACACACTGACCACTATCTTTGGGGAATCTTCTGTAAGCCAGGAGATAATGAGTTTCTCTGTTGCATGTATGAACACTTTTGATACTTTCAGTAGCGTGAACAAAAATAGACTTCAATCCTAGAGACCTTGTTTTCTGAAAGTTGCCGTGGTAGTAAAAATAGAATTATTTGCTTTTGAAGTAGCAGGTGTGATACAGTGGGGGGGTTTGGCTGGGCTTTGTTTTCATTTTGATTCTTTTGACTTCTTTTTGATGCTAAGACAACTATGCTGTGAAATGTCTTAATATATTGTGCTTATATGCATTACCAGGGTAGTTTGTATTTAGAGGACAATGAAAGTATTTGATAAGAAGCCTTTTCTTCTTGTCTAAACACCCCAGATTTATATTTTCCTACCACACTTGTAAAATAATTTGTGCTATTTGTACTACAAGGTGGTTGAAAGTGATGTAAACACATTGAAGTTTCAGCTCACAGAATTTCATTCTCTAATATTAAATGGAAGAATAGATGTAAATGAAAGAAGTACTCTAAATACAGGTTGTAAAAGAAGAAGAAATGAGTTGTTGGAATTGTCTTCACACTGATAGTTCCTTGATCGTAGACTTTCAGTACAATAAGTTGAGAAATATGAAAGAAACAATAAATTGCTCCTTTTAGAATATCTTGTGATTCTGCCTCCCCACTGCTAAGATTCTTAACTTCACTTTTTAATTTCTGCTCATATAAAATCATAGGCTTGCTTGAAAATCTTTGAATGCCTAGTCAACCAGACAGCAGAAAAAGTAATAAATGTTATTTTATCTACTCTGCTCAAAACAGCCTATCTTATTCAAAGACTGTAGCTGTATTTCTCTGGGTTTAGACACTTTGTTTATTATTATCTTGTGGGATGCAGCTGTTAGTTGCCCATTTTACAGTTGAGAGCTGTAGCCTTACATGTGGCTTCATGCTGAGCTCCAAATAGAATTTAGCTCTGTAACTTACAGCCATCATCCAACATAGGAGGTATGGAGGCTTCTCTACACCTTTCTGCACATCAGATAAAAAATGGTGTCAGGCTCAGAATTTACGATTCACACTTGGATTTCATAGTCACCAGTGAATCTTTCCTAGAGATGACAAACAGCTTTGGCTTTTGCAGTAGTTCACCTACACATTTTTACTGTGGCTAAGAGTTCTTTCTCAGAGCATTCATTTTTTTTTCAGTGCAGGGGGAGGAAAAATGGGTATTTTTATTTTTTATTTAAATGTGACACAAGTAGGATTTTTCACCTTTTAAGATAAGAATAGAAGATTGCCTTCCAGTACCTGAAGGGAACCTACAGGAAGACTGTAGAGGGACTCTTCACAAGAGTGTCCAGTGGTAGGACAAGGGGAAATGGTTTTAAACTGAGTGAAAATAATTTTAGATTGGATCTTAGGAAAAAGTTCTTCAGTATGAGGGTGGTGAGACTCTGGAACAGATTGCTCAGAGGGATTGTGGATGCCCCCTCCTTGGAAGTGTTAAAGGCCAGGTTGGATGAGGCCTTAATCAACCAAGTCTAGTTGAGATCTGTTCCCACCCATGGTGGCGAGGTTGGATTTAGATGATCTCTAGGGTCCCTTCCAGCTTAAGCCATTCTATGAACATTTAATTTTCCTGTCCTGAGCAGTCAGTTTTCCCAAGCTCGCTGAATCTTTTCTCAGCTGGTGGTTATGAGCAGTTTCTGTGCTAAGGACTATTTGAATGTTTTCTGCTTTTTGGCCTTATTGGAAAGGGTGTGGGTAAAGTTTAACATTGTACTTGATAATACAATCAATTACAGTCAATTTTTGCTAATTGGCATAATTTAAAAATGTACGATGCATTATTTTAACTTTTTTTTAAAAAATGTATGTTGTTTTTTAGAAAGAAAGTGCTGGACTGCGTTGCCTCTAAACTGAATACATGCAAGGAACCCTTGGCTGTATTAGTGTGCCTGTGTGTTTCAGAACGTTTAGCTGTTGAGTATTCCAGCAGGGAATCATGCTTGTTCTCTTCCCACAGATGACTCTAATCGGATATTTTATAATTGGATATGCTGCCTGCCATCTTCGGACCACACTCTGTTCTTAGAGCCATGTATAAACATCTCTTACCCTGAAAATTCTGCTGCTGTCACAAAGTTTGTGGTTTCCTGGTGGAGCATATGTTACCCATATGGGCTTCTCTACATGTTGCTTCCCCTCCAGGCATTCCTGTAAACTGTGTTGTGGATCTGAGAGTTTTAAGTTCCAACACTGGATGACCTATATAAGGCTAAGGCTAAAAACTAGACTTTAATTTTTTTTTTAACATACTATAATTATTTAATTATTCAAGCAACTGTTGAAAGTGTTTAGGAGCAGTTGTATTTAGAAGTAAATATGTCACATTTTCTTTGTACAAAATACTAGCATTATGTGCTTTTGGTTAACGGTGTGTGTTTGCTCAGACCAGGAAAATGTGCTTTATGGCTCTGGCAGCTGAGAGAAGGATGTGGAAGAGTCACTGGTGCGCCAGGTGCCTCTGTGAGGAACAAGGAATGATCTAACACCCGTGCTCCACTCCTGTATTCAGCTTGTGCACGAGCTTCATGCTGCACAGAGAGGTGGAGAGCTGCTGGAACATAGAAGCATAAGAAAAGCTAGTCTGGCAGCTGTCCTAGAGCCTGGTGGCTGGCAGGGAGTCTGTCACCAGTGCTGACCAGAGGAAGGGAGATGAGCCAGGGCACAGACTGAAATGTGGGCTGAGCTGGATACTGAATCTGCTCTAAACACCAAAAGGATGGGAAACAGGGAAAATGAGCTGATGGCAAGAATGTTGCACGGGAAGACCATTGTCTGGGATAAATAAGAAGGGAGAGATAGCAGAGGACTGATATCAGGGGGGAATGACAAAGGGGTTTCTTCACCAGCAAAACATAAATTAAATTAATAACTGCTTAAGCAGTTTGTATTACTAGACTCTCAGATAATTCGCCAACATAATAAAATCAATTACGTGCTGCGGTTCCTGTAGCCAAATATTTCTTGGGCAAAGCAAACTAATAAAACACAGCACTGAAGGGCCATCTGCTAACATAAGACAAGATATTAAAGCCTGTTCTATTACCATTAGCATGTGTGTGTATATATATATATAAAATGGGTGTCCTACACTTCTCTAAAAAGGAAAAAAATAGTAATATTTGTATTTAGTGAAAAAAACTATTAAAATACTATCATTCTTATAATATTCTGCAGTTCCCTTTGTTTATATATGTACTCATGATTGTGTGGGATGTTTTTAAGTGAGAGAATTCAATCCTCTTTCCAAGAGGTAGAAATCATCAGCATAAAGGACTTTGTTGTTAAGACTTAGCACCATCCTCTGTTGTTACCATGATGCTCAGTAATGTGCTTTTAATCTGTGTTGCCAATGTAGGGGGGGGAGAACAAGCCTTTCCCTGAGAGCTCACTCTGCATATTTCTACCAAAAAAAGGCACTCATATATGAGATAAGATGACACTGATTGGGAAAATCATAATTTTTTGGAACTGGGTCTCTGACTTAACTCATACAAATCATGCATGGTTTTTACCAACTCCCTTCTGAAGCTGTAAGACCTTTACACACTGTGTTACCCCTGCTTCGTTGTCTTACTGAAGTTTCTTTTTTTTGTCATACTGAGAAGAATTTATCATTAATCTCAAATCAACTGTAGTTAATACAGAAGCCTTTTATTCTGGTACTGTTGGCACTGTTACTTGCTGTCCTTTGTACTGTGAACAAAGGAATAAACCTGAGATTTTTGTCATTTGCTCAGTGGAGTCTGGATTTTCAGCAGTTTTTAACTGTGACCTATTCCCACTATGTCCTGGATCCAGATGATCAGTTGTTCAGTCCAGTCTATTGTAGTAAAGGAAAAGCATTTCACTTTCTGTTCCCTGTGTGTTGCTTAGATATCTTGCCTGGGAAATTAGGCAGCCTCTCATCTGTAAGCTGCCTTCTAGAGGAAGGATGCTTTTGGAAAGAAGCCCTGTCCAGGACAAGAGAGCAATAAGCCTCTATTAAGATAGATTTCTCTGTCTTTAGAAATGTCTCTTCAGTGACTAAGGAGGCTAAATTCTTCCCAGAAGCTGTGTTATGTTAATCAGCACTGTAAATGGCTGGAGGACATCTCCAGTGACCAGAACTTTAGCATTTTGCATAGGGATACTCCTGCTGGAGGGGTAAAATGAGGGGTAGAAGCTGCAATAGAGGGTAGTCCTTTTAAGCAACATCTTGGGAGACAAAGAGAGGAGAAGACAGCAAATTTTAACTTTTGGTTCCAATGGGGCTTTCCTATACAAACATAAACAAAACTGGAAGTTACCTGTGCTGATGTAAACACCAAGGCCTGAAAGCTATGAAACTATTTTTTTGTTCTCCTCTGTATGTTTCCAATTTTTTACTCTCAGTGAAAACAGAAAGAGAAAAACCAGCAATCTTATCAATAAAAAAAATAATAAATTAAATCCTGGTTTTATGTCTCCATATGGATCAGGGAGAAGTGACCCGTATTTATATCATTCACGTTTGTTACTTGTAGGATGTACTATCTGTTCTGTAGATACATCTTCTGGTTTTAGCTATCAATTCTAGCTGCTTTTAAGGCACACCTAGTTGTTTTACCTCTTTATCCTGAACTTACATTCTGTATGGTTTCTGTACCTTTCTTGCTGCCTTTTGCTTTCCCTTATCTCTGCCATAAATGCATCTATGAAGTCTTGGAAGGAAGGTATAAACGGAGATGTCCCAAAGAAGCTGTAGGAGTTAGCTTTTCTAGCATTTCCTGAGCTACTAAATATTAGGGAATTTATTATTTTATTATGATTGCTGATGTATGTTGGGTTTTGGGGGATTTTTGAAAGTTTATATTGACTTTCAATAGCTGATGGACTCACAAATCTTAAGTTTCCTATGTTTTAAGTAGAAGCTTAAACATTTTTTCCACCATTTTTGTAGGTTGTTGCTCTTTTAGAGGGACAGGAGTGGAAGAGGAGGAGAAGGAAAAAGCATATTTTTGTAAACATTTCCAAGGTTTAATAACTCAGATAAGACTAGCTGATAGGCCACAATTTTTCAGTGTAGAAGGAAGAAGGGGATGGGGAGTAGGAATCTGTAAAAACAAGCAATTCTGTGTTTATTTACTGTATTATACAATAAAGAATATGAAAGCACCAAGATGGAGCATACCACAATCCCAATGCATTTGACAAATGAGGACAGTGGAAAGATGGTACCTTGAGATACGTCATAGATGGTAAATACCAAAACAATTTGATTACCTCAGGAAGAGTTTTAAATACTATTTGAAGATTACTGACTAGATAGACAATTATTTTTTTATATATATTTTTTCTTTTAATATTTCTTATAACAATTCATCAATGTGGGTCTTAAAAATTAAGGATTACAAAATTATCCTGCGTAGCTATATCCCTGCTAGTGCTCTAAGATAACTTGATTTATCTTTGAAGTTAGCTTTATTCTGATCCTGGGGTTGCTCTAACTGACTTCCAGGCATTCCTGCAGACCAAAATTTCTCTATGATTATATTGTAACAATGGATGGTTACATGATTAGATTCAATTAACACTTCAAATTAAGAGTTCCAGGGCTGAAAACATGATTGATCACACGTGTGATTGCAAATTAGGCAACTAGTTTGTTAAATTCTGTTTGGAACTCTTGTTTCTTGTAGGTTTGGAAAGGACGGTTCAGCTACTCTGAAATAAAGGCACGTTTTTATAGTTGTTAATACTACCTATTACTATCTTTAGACTTTTAAATCTGAACTCTAAAGAAAGTTTCTCAGTTTCAGAATTTGTCACTTGGATTGATTTCTAGTTCTTTGGACTGCTAGGATGTAGAGAGCTCATTAACTAGTTGCTCTTTTTGTTGTTCTTTCAACACTAGTATGTATCCTTTATAGTCAATGTGCTTGATCAGACTTATCAACCATCATCCTTTTCTTTCATTAATTAGGGTACTAATGATCTTATTTCTCCTCCACGATTTCCTGCTAAGAAATTGTGAAGCAGTCTTGCACAACAGATTTAATAGAAGTGATTTGGTTAATAAGACAGATCTGAAAATGCTTGGTTCAGTTCTTCTCCATGACTGCTTATTTATTTAAATTTTCTCTTGAGATTCAGCTTCATCTGTGTAAATGAGATCACCATGTCTCAGTAAGAATGAAGTGATTAGGTTGGATTTTCATCAGTTCTTAACTGCCTATTTTTATGGCAACAAATGGTATATAACAAGCATTCTTAACCTCATTCTCACTGAGGTAATCAGATTTTTGGGACTGAGCAACCCATTGCTTCTGTCACAGCAAATGCTTTATTTATGGAACTAGAGTTGTGTCAGTTGATCACAATTTTCTTGACTTAATTAAATTATCTTCTACTTTTACAAATCTTTACTGAGTTTTGATCAAATAATTTGTCTGCACAGTCAACAACTGAATGTGTCACTGGGGCACTGAGGTACCTCAGGATGGGAACTCTTCTAGATAGATACCTGACGTGCAGTGAAAGCAAGCAAACATGTATGTCTGTGTGTATGCTATGTATTAAGATGAATGTCGTGTGAAAAATATTTTATTATTTATGTGACATCACTGTGTGATAGTAGCATGTATAGATATAATGGAGGCAAGTTATGGTGGTAACTTGAATTATGGGGTTTTTTTGAGTTCTTGTTTTTGTGACTTGAAAGAGTCATTTAAACATACCTTCAATAAACAGTTCTTTGTCTTTTAACTAATGAAAATATATTCTCTAATTACTCCATTTTAAACCTCAGAACAAGAATTCCAGTTCCTGACAACATGCTTGCAAACATCTGTTACTATAGAAGGAGAGGTTGGCTTAAATCCCTTGATTTAGTGAAGCATGGGTTGTTGTGGTTTTTTTTTTGTTTGATTGTTCTCTGATTGTTCTTCTGTGTGTGTTTTTGTTTGTTTGTATTTGGTTTTGATTTTTTTTAATTGAAAAATATCAGATGTTGGAGAGAAAAAGATGGTGGTGGGGAAACGAAAGCCCTGAGTATGCAGATTTCAAATAATCATGTCTCTTTCTCATATCTTTTCTTTTCAAGCCAAAGTTTAGTGAGCTCTTGAACTTTGGAGTTTTATTTTCCTCATTGGTATTCAAATAGTCACTTTGGGTGTATATTGGTGTGGAAGTGGTGGTAACTGGTAGCTCAAAACTGGGGAGTGGCTGCTGTGCCTTGCTACTGCTTCTGGTTTTTGCCTTTTCTCCTTTCTATAAGTTAGTTATACATTGGGGGTTTTGTACATAGTCCATTGCTGAGACGAGTGCCTTTCAGAAGCAAGTGTTCCTGCCTATGCTACTTGTTTTCTCTCTGGCAAGGTAGCAGAAGCTAGTACTTCAACATCTGGTTGTTTTCTGGACATGGTGCCATCCTGCAGCCAAGGCATAAATATTTGAGGCTGTGTTTTAAAGCACAAAACCATGCCATTTTCTACAGGACATATCACTGCAATCTTTCTCATATTACTTGCTTATCTTCTGTTCTTCTGTTGAAAATACTGTGCTGTGTGCTGGCAGAGACCTGGCTGAGCCTGAGTGAGGAAATCCTTTCTTCTGTTTCCTCTTTCAAGGCTGGAGTCTGCCAGGATGGAAATAGTTGGCATCTACTTATCTGTAGTTACAGATGCTGGAAAGCCTTTTTCAAGATGGCTGGGTGTTTGGCCTTTTAAATCAGAAAGAAAATTACTGGGAGAGTGATGGAACAGACTAAAGATAAATAACATAAGGCTGAAGTCTGAAATGGACAAGAATGGGTGGGTAGGATCATTTTAGGGCAGAAAGTAATTTTAAGGAAATAAGATTTCAATCGCTACTCTTTTAATACCTTTTTGAACCCAGTTGAAGGATCCAGTTGCTTCATAAGAAGCTTGTCTGCTTTCCTGTTGTATTCAGCCTCTCCTGGACTATACCAGTCAAGAACTTGCTGTCTGTCTTCCCACATGTTCTTGCAGTGTAAGTGGAGAAGGTGATAAGGAATTACATATTGATGAACCAGAAAAAAATCTGAATCGATATATGGAGAGTCTTGGCAGACATTTCTTACCACAGCTGACATACACTAACTGTGCTGCAGATGTATGACTAAGTGTACTTTGTAGTTGTGAACATACTCTGTTTCTCTGGTCAGGATGATAAATTTCAGATGTATATACACAGTATCAACTAAACCATGCTCTGTTGTTAACAGAAGAGTCTACAGGAAGATTTTTAGGCAAACCAGTGCTCAAAAATACTTGAAGAAAATACATTCACCTGTTTATCCAGCCCACAGTGGCAGAACATGTAACTTAAGTTCTTCAAAAACAAGTAAGAATTTAACATTTTTTGCCATCATGTCTAGTGATGGAGAAGCCTTATGTAAGGTTGGGTCTTGAGACCTAAGTCATTAGGAAGACTTTATTGCAATTCTTTTGCAGTTTGAGTGTAATTCATCTTGAATACAATAAATAAATTAATAAAATTAATAAAATAAATAGGGGCATTCTAGAGTCACTGAAATCTGAAGACTCCATATTTAGCAATGCAGGTAAGTCATATTTCTGAATAACTAGGCGAAGCACTCGCCTGTTCTGAAACAGCATCCTCCCCTGTCCCCCAACGCCTCCCACAAGCACTAATAAGTCTGCCACAGCTGCTTTCTCCATGCATATGGTAGAGGCTATGATTTGACAATCAGGACATTGCTACTAAATTATTCATAAAGTATTGCTGCTTTTTCCCTTTAGGAAAAAAAAAAAAATGCTGCTGTAAAGTAGAAATAGATTAGTAACTCATAGAAACACAGTTAAGACATCTACAGAGCAGTTGTCCTGCTCTGCTGTGGACCACGCAGTAACTGATGCTTTCAGACATGCTCTGAAACTTGCTCCCCAGTGAGCTTGAGCTGACTCTGATGGAAACGGGGGATTCATCATGTGTTGTGTTTACTTCTTTGAATGATGCTGTAGGAATAACTAACTGTGTTTGAATGTCTTAATCGTACTTTTTGCTTTTAGTCTTAAATTTGGATTTCAGCATAATTAACTCTGCATTTCAACTATTTGTAAGGCAGGGTTCTGGAGGATGACTGCAATCTGCAAGATAAAGCACCCATACTGGCACCCATAATTCCTATATACTGTGACTTTTCCTAGTTTTGAAAATCTTGTTAAACTACTTTGCATAAAGAAATGCTAAATCAGAAATTCAGTTTCTGGTACAGGCAGGAGACATGAGATTCTGTGATCGACATATGCACTTCTAAGGGCCTTTGCACAGAATCTCCTGTCTAATGACACCTGGAATGTGACATCCATGTTTTCTGCTATGGCCAGCATCAGGTAGAGATGAGGAACCTTTAAAGAATGCAAAGATGTTTGCAAAGTAAGAGAAACTTGATTGTGTGCAGCATCTCTCAGACTTCAAAGTACCTAAAAGTCCTGCTACTTTTTTTTGACTGTGTAAGTGTTCCTGTTTCTGCAGATGACACATTTAATTATTTCTTGATGTGTCTTCCTCTTTTCTGCCTGTCTATCTTCCAGTGTTTATATTCTTTATTAATAACTTTGCTATTGCTGCATAGAAAAATCATGAACAATGGTCTCAAAAGCAATTTCCTGGCAGCTTTTGCAGAGGTGAGATCAGCGGTCTAGAAGAAATGGAGATTATTCGAGAGATGCACAGCAAAAGGATAAGATGAAAAAGTTGTAAGTTGAAACAAAGTGAAGTCCAACCAGTTATCAGGAAAACAAACTTCTGATGGTGAATGTAGTTAAGCACTGGACCAGGTTACTCAGAGATTATACAAAATCTTTATCACTGGAGGTGTGCGGATGTGAGCTGGCAAAGGCCCTGAGCGCTGTAGTAGTTGTAATACAGGAACATTGATTGCTGACCTTAACATAGAAACATAGAAATGTCTTGGTTGGAGGGGAGCTCTAGAAGTCATCTAGTCCAACCCCCCTGCTGAGAGCAGGGACATCCTCAGCTAGAGCAGGTTGCTCAGAGCTCTGTCAGCCCCACCTTGAATGTCTCCAGGGATGGGGCCTCAACCACCTCCCTGGGCAACCTGTTCCAGTGCCCCACCACTCTTGTGGTAAAGAACTTCTTCCTTATTTCCAATCTAAATCCACTCTTTTCTAATTTAAAACCATTGCCCCTTGTCCTTTCACTCCAGGCCTTTGGAACCAGGCCCTCTTCAGTCCTTTTATCAGGTACTGGAAGGTGGCTATTAAGTCTCCCATTTTGGACCTTGTTTGAATTAGAGTTTGGACCAGATAACCTCTATAGATCCCACCCATCCTGATTTTTTTTTTCTGTGATTTGTTTGCATGAGCAATACACAAATGGTGTGTACTTGCACAGTATGCATGATGCTTCCAAGAAAACTTGGATTGATTTATTTGGGCATATGCGTACCAACTCTGGGGTGTATTCAGACATGGACAGAAAACAGATGTGTCTCAAACGCGTGGGACACACTGAGTTTTGGCGATATTGCCCAAAAATAAGCATCTGTTAGGAAAATCCTAGAAAGAAGCATGCTTAGGTATATAAGTTGAGGAGGGATAGGACAAGCATATTTTGTGACATGATTTAGAACCATGAACAGAATGTAACTGTCAAAACAGAGAAGAAGCTGGTCTGTAGCAATGCCACCTGCCAGTGCACTGGAACGTAATGGGCTTTTGTCACAGCTGGAGCTGCAAAGATGCCACTGGCGCTGTAAATAAAACTGGAAATAATCCTGTACTGTGAGAAGTACTTATGTGACAGAGTTGACTTTTGAAAATGTCAGAATCCCCTCTCTGGTTAATCTCTGCCTGCTTTCTAGTGTATTAATCAGTTAAATGCAGTTACAATTTAGCCTAATTACTCTATTATTTCCTTGACTTAAATTGTAACAATATAGGAAATTACATGGCTTTTTTGGTGGCTCTTTTAAAAGTACTCTTGGAGAATTAAGACTTGAGCAAAAGCTATACCTCTGGAAGAGCTGAGTTAGATCATTAATGGATTTATTTGTGATTTTTAGTAAGCTCTTGAAGGCTTAAATTTTTGCTTAATATCTTAACATGTTGGAGGCAAAACTTGTTTCAGAGTTGAGTTTAACCAGTAGTTTTAAGTGCTGATACTCAACTAGGCAATTTTGGTATGTCTATGCTTGCTTGTTTCCATCATCTTTCTCTAATATTAACTAGACGGAAAGTAGTTGAAATTGTGGTTTCATTCCTTTTTTCCCCTCTTTGTTTAGGAAAACTTTGTTCTTTGTGAGCGTGGAAAAAATAGGAAGAGTTGTAGAAGTTTAAGGCAATAAAATGAATATGGAAAATCCTTTTCAGTTTATTATGTGCATATTGCAAGATTAATGATCAAATGTTTGGACTTTAGGAAGAGAGAGAGATGATGGCTTTTTAATTTTATCCTTTGTGGTAAAAAAAAAAAAAAAAGTGGTACCATTTTTCTGGTACTACCAGTAGTGTCTGTGTATCTTCCAGAAGTTGTATGATGTGTAGTTTCTTCTTTCTCTTCTATAACTAGTATAACTAATAACTTATTTTTATATATGTTAGGATGGTAGCGATTTAAGGGAGTGAAATGACTCTCGGGACCCTAACTTGTTAATCAAACACATCATACTGCAAGTACCTGTCAGCCTAGAAGTAAAGGTAAATTGGGAAGAGTTCACTGGTTCCATTTCTACACTTCATAAATTTGGGAATGAATTTCAGCAGGTCAAACTGAAAATGTTCCCAGTAGATTTTTAATGAACATTCTGGAATAACTCCAGCAAGTAGGAAACCACATTTCCACTCGCCTGCAGCCCATGTTACTCTGAGAACTAGTCTCTCATTTCTGCTCTTTACTCTCTCTTTTCTTCCCCTTTGTACTTGTCTATGAAAATCTGGCACAGGGAATTGTGCCTTGGTGCTTGTATCATGTTGAGCTTCTCCTTGTCTTACAGCTGGCCAGTTTCAACGCCAGAAACCCTGGTGAATCTGATGCTTCAGACTTCTGCTATTTGTTCACAAGCAACCATTTCATTTGTGTATATCTTTTTCCTCCTCTATTTCTTTACATTCTAAAGCAAATTTTCTATTGTAAACAGAAACTAAACAAAATGCGATTAAAAGTTTTATTGTCATGTGTTACAATGTAAGTAGTGAAAGATTTCAAGTGTAAAAGCTGATTGATGGACTCCATCCTCTCCTTGATAACCTCAGACCAAGTTTTAAAACCAGTTGTTTAATGTGTACATAAAACCCAAGCAGTCTAGTAACCAAGCAGTTACCAAACTGTATTTATAATATTATTTTCTAGACTGTATTCAATTGCTGCTTTCTAAATAAATAGTTGTTGGATTTTTAATAATGTTTCTTACAGCTAGATTTCCTGTAGCTGAGTGGTGCTAGAGTGGTATAAATATTTATTTAATCTTGATCTGACTCTTTTGTTGTTTTTTTTCTCTGCACAGAGTTTAATAAATGCACATATTCCAAAATACTATGTCAATCCAGTTCTCATTCAAACCTGATGAACAATCTGTGACAAGCTAATTAGGGGTATTTATAACAGTTCTAGACTTAGTAATATATTTATCTGAAAAAGTTGGTAGATACTGTACTGTCCTCTGAACAGAGAAATGATCTTGTATGAGTTAAAATTTGGAGGTGGTAAAAATGGAATTAATCCGTTGCTGTGTCCTGTCATTCCAGAATGGCACTGGTTTAATGGTTTAATCTCTAGAAAATGTTAGAGAAGAGGAAATGAACATGGTCACTTGTTCGCTGATTCCTGGGTTGAGCTGAGAGGCAGCAGAATATAGCTGCTATAAAACAATTTCCACATTTGGGTTACTTTATCAAGTCAAAGGACAGTTGTTTCTTTATTTGAATGCTTTTGCAAGTGACAGCCTACTGGACTTGTCTCAAACTTGTCTCCCATCACTTGAATCTTGTACTGTCTTTCCCTGCTCTAGCTGGCTTACATCTGATGCCCTTGCCTTCTCCTGCTGGTCTCTTCTGCTTTATCAAACCCAATTCCAGAGTGTACCCTAGGAATTATTGCATTATAAATCAATAGTATAAGACTGTCAAGTTTTCTGTCACTTTTCCTCATTCCCCACAAGTGTACGCTGTGCTTCCACTTCCTAGCAGGGCAGTGTGGACTGTTGCTATAAGAAAGAAGTACTGAGGTTTTGCAGGCATGGGCTCTCCTGGCAAAGAGTCAGAAGTCCTACTAATAGTATGAAAAAGAACATCTTTTAAGAAAATTAACCATAGGTAAATTTTCAGATTCACAAGTTTTTCTAATGACAATACTTGTGTTTGAAGGAACTTTTTGCCTACCTGATTATTTGGATTGTTACATTGAAGAATTTCTTTTTTTCTTTGTTATTTGACATATGGAGGCTGTACAACAAGAGGAGGAAAATAAAACATACTGGCTGTGAAGAGTAAGAACTAATACCTCAGAGGTAACAGTACCAGTGGATCCTCTTTGTTATATTGCAAATAAAAAGAAAAAAATTTCCTGAGGAATGAATTTTACTAACTGCCTATATTTATTGTTGAATTGAATATTCAAGTCTGGAGTAAACAAATCTGTAGTATTATACCGTACAACCTCGTTGTTTGTTGTGATTCATTTGATTTACTCATTGAAGAGAGAGCAGGTTATCAATACATCCAGCATGGTACAGAGTTGTGTTTCAACTGGCAGACAATCAGCTTTTGTTTTCAATATTCTGTCCTGTTTAGTATTCAGAGCATGGAGGAGAACGTGATGTAAGGGAATCGGTTTGCTGTTTTACCGACTGACTCAGCCGTTTAACTCTGTTCCCTCAAGGCATCAAAGACTGCAATAAAGGAAATACATTTCGCCAATAACTTTCTATGGAAATAAGTGCAGCTTAATAACTTTTTAAATTAGTACTAACATTATTGCACAGTGGAGAACACCTTAATTAAACTTGGTTTTTGGGTGTTTTTTTTTTGTTTCCTCTAAGTCTGTATTACAGAAACTGAAATCTTATGTAAATCTAATCTCTGATTTTTAATCAGAGGTGAGATTTTATTTTTTTAAATTGAAACTTCAATTGAAAGGTGGCTTCTTCCAGTACTACTACTTGTGGGAATGCAGAATTTTGCTATAGCTTTTAGTCCTTATTTTGAAGTAGGATAAATGATAAGGCTAAGGCCAGACTTCTCCAAACTTTGATGCTCTCTTTTCACAGAATTAAATTTCTGTCAACACTTTGTATTGTGCACTGCAATGTGTTTGGTAGTCCCTGTTGCTTGCACAAAAGCACTGTGTGGGAAATGAATTATGGGATATGAGTTACAGGATGTTAAGATTTTAATTAAACATTGTTTTGAAAAACTGATGAAATATCTTAATATGTGAATATTAGGGACCTAAACCCCAAAGTTTCTCTATTAATTGATTTAGAGAATTTCATCTGTGTAAAACTGGTGATATGACTGCATTATATCTCAATTATCTACCCTCTTTTCATGACAAAATAAAGGAAAAGTTATTTGCAGTGGTGAATAAACACATCTTCGGAAGACAGTAGTACTATGCTCTTTAGGTAGAATCTAAAATAATAACTCAAATATAAGTAGCTTTTCTTGAATATAGAAATTATTTAGGGAGAAACAAAAATTCTTCACTGAAGGGAGGACTGAGCTGAAGCTGATTTTGATTTCTAGTCCTGGTCGAAAACTGCAGTATCCATCCATCAGTGGTGAGGGAAGGAAGGACAGGGGGACTCGAGCATGAAGAACGTTGTGAACCTCTGAAGAGGTCTGTACTGGTCCCAGGCTGACACTTGGGAACCATGGGAGAGATACGAGAATGATGGTGTAACACCAGTCCCTTTTTCTAAGTGAAACCTGAAGTGAGGGAAGAAGCAAAGAAAACTCTGGATCACCTGCTTAGATGAGTCTGTTCAGAGAGATCTGCTTGTGCACGTGAACTGAGGCAAATCCAAAGGCAAATTCTTCTAGATCCTCTTTGAAGTATCTGTGAGGAATAAGATCTATAAGGAGAAAATTGATTTATGAAATCTGAAAGGCTGCAAAATTAGGAAAACAGTACAAAAATGAGGAAGAAAAGATACACCCCGAGTTATGTTGGAAAGAAGGAATTAAAAATCTTGATAAAAACTCTTCTGATATGATCAGTGAATAGCTTATACAGTCTACATAGGGTGGGCATTGAGTTCTCTAGAGAGAAGTCACAGATGATGCAGTTTCTTGTATTTTGAGTAATGCAGCTTCAAGTGTTAAAGGCCCATTTTTATTCATGTGCAGGTGGGTTTTTCGGTGTGTTGTTCTGCCTTTCTGCTGAGAGCATGCATGACAGAAGAGAAGGAGGAGGGGCTGAGGGAGCTGGGGTTGTTCAGCCTGGAGAAGAGGAGACTCAGGGGAAACCTTATTACTATCTACAACTACCTGAAGGGAAGCTGCAGTCAGGTGGGGGTCGGGCTCTTCTC
>JANHFX010015641.1:0-10725 GCA_027560015.1 Chloroceryle amazona
CGTCGGGGTGCCGGCGGGAGGGGCGGGCCGGGGGGGCCGGCTGTGCACCGGGCCGGGGCCGGGCCTGCTGCGCGACTGGCTGCCGCCCTGGCCTGGGGTGAGTGCCGGGCCCGGGGGGGCGGCCGCTGATGCGCTGTGTGAACGGGTTGCTCCTGAACGGCCCCTGCAAGCCCTGCCCGGGCCCCATCCCGTGAAGCTGTCCCTTCGTTCCCCAGAAAAGCCTTTCCTGCAGGTACTGTGACGCTCGCCCTGAAAATTGCCTTCAGCCAGAAGCTGCAGCTGGACCGAGGACCAGGCAAGGCGGGCTCTTGGTTTCCCCGTCCCCTTTACCTCAGAGCCCACCTCTGCAGGAGACTGGCAGCCCCTCATGAGGCGGGGGGGTCTGTATGCGGTGTGAGGGACAGGACTGGGTACTGGCAGCAGGATGCAGCATGTTGAGTGACAAGAGGTAGGGCACCCGGAGGGACACCTGAAAGCTACACCTCTGAAACTGTGGCAATATTGCTTGTGATGGGACAAAATATGTACCCGAGGAGGCTGTCCTGTCTACGTGGTCCTGTGCAGAGAGGTGTAGCCTCCATCCTTGCTTTGTTGTAGTGGAGCTTATGCACCGTAGCCACCTTTCACGGTCCTGTTTCCCTCTACCTGCAAACATGAGGCACACTTGAATAGCAGAGGCTTTAATCGGGGATCTCGTGAAGAAACAGGGCTGCAGGAAAAGATTCCCCTTTGCTCAGGCTTGCAGCCTGGCCTCTCCTTTTGAGAGCAAGTGCCCACTTACAGCCTATTGCAGTTCCTTCAGAGAATTAATCGTTTTCTCCCTGCATGTGGGCCCTGGAGGGAGAATTCAGAGCACCTTGCTTCCCCCTGACATTCTGTATTTCCAGCGATCAGAGCACTTGCTTAGTAGCCGGAGATGTGGCTCCTGGTCCTTTTCCCAGAACTTTGTGTTTTGTCCTCTTGACAAATGTTCAATGTAAAGTACATAGTGCACACTTGGAAAAGGGGACTGAAATCCAAGGCTGTTCCCCTCCCTTCCCCGTGGCAATGTTATTATTCTTAGGTCATGGCCTCTTCTTGATTGCTCCCATGAATCCTGAATCTCCACCCTCTCCCTCGGGCAGCAGTACGGGTTCAACAGGCTGGTTGAAAATGGAGTGCGTGTTAGGCTAGCCGCTGTCCCAGTAGATACTCCTCAGGCTAGCCTACCTCCTGGGTAAAATACGGCAAGCTCTGGGGGAGACATCTGAAGCCCAGTGGGCTGAAGGCGGAGAACCTGACCTCGGGTCTCCTGGTGCAGGGGCACTGCAAGGCGCAGACGGTGGGGAGAGAAGTACCCCTTGGGGAATTGAGACCAGGTTCAGTGGGGCTGGTGTGTTAAGCAGAACCAGCCAGCACGTGTTGGGGAAGTCGGTGATAAGCATTTGCAGCTGGTTCTCTCTCCCACCCGAGGAACTGGGCAGCTGCTGAGTCAGGAGCTGCATCAAGTCGGTGGAATGGGAAGGGGGTAACATTTCCCGAGTGCCTGAGACAAGCTGCAGTGAGCGATGGGATAGCGACAGGCACCTCCTATTTCGTAGGCTGTTCCATCTTGGAAGAGAGATCGCAGCAGCGTGCTCTAAGGAGCTGGAGCCCGCTGGTATGTGTTGGATGTGCTGTGAGCAGCCTGTGCAGCTGGGGCTGTGGGTCTCGTTTTGCATGGAGACGTGCCTCAGCTCCGGATTCCAGCGCTAGGCCCAGGGGGAAGAGAGGCACCCAGCTGCCCAGCGTGGGGTGGTGGTTCTGGGTATGCAAAAGGCAGAATGTCCTGTATCTTGGGATGCTGGCAATCTAAAAATAGGATCCCAGAGCCTCCAGGATTAGGCATCAGTTGAGCAGGAGCTTTTGGCAGGGCAGTTCTGAACTTGAATGCCTCAGTTCTGCCCCGGTCCTGCTTTTGGTATTAAAGACATTACGTTCCTCGCGGCTCATGTGAATGTCACTTCAGCGTGCTCAGGTCATGCAGTTACAGCCGACTGTCCTGCCAGCTCCTCCTGGAATCTGAGAACTTGAATTCTTCCATTTGTGCACACCCTCACCTACCCTGCAAAATCATTTCCTTCAGTCTACTAAACCACTGTGCTAAAAGAGTGCACCTTAAGTCATTCACTGCTGGTTTACCTGTGGAAAGCCAATGGCAGCAAGAGTGAGACCTGATTTTCCTTAATTTTTTTTGAGGGGGGGGGAATATCATGTAAGTGAGCACACTAATTGAATACAGCTTGAGAACTGACCTGCTGAAGGGTCTGCTGTTTCTAAATACACCAGCTACTTTTCATAAGCTTCATTTTAAACTTAAAATACATCCAGGCAGAGGTATTACAAGCCTTGTTTTTCCAAAATGAATTTTTTCCTTGGAAGTAAACAGGCAGAACTAGGGAGGAACTGTAGCTGAGGTCTGACAGATGTTCAAGTACGTGAAGCTTAAAGAGGAATGTACGCTATTCAGTTTGCTCACAGAGGCTTTGTGACCTGTGTCTTCACAGTAGTGATGACACAAGCTTTTCTGAATAAAAGGAAGAAATTAACTGCCTTGGCTAATTTTACCCTCGCTAGCTAGCTAACCAAGGACACCAATTTGTCTGTGAAAACTGCTGGTGCACCCAAATGTCTCAGCTGGGGAGTGTATCTGAAGTGAGAGTGTTCCTGTATCTGTGGGTGAGAAGGGCTATCTAAAAATCTTCCTAATTGGGAAATTAAATACTACTGCTTTAAAACAGTGGTGCACTGCTTTGAAAAATTAAGACCATATGGAATCATTTATTACTTTTCAATATGTATTCATTCTCTGGTGCAATTTTATGCACCTTCTAATGCATAAAGTCTTTTGGAGCAGAAATAAAGCACCACAAAGCATGATTTAATGCTGTAGGGTCACCAGATCTGTTTCAGATTACTAGATGTTTCAATCTGCTAAAAAGAAGGGGATGTCTCTGAAACAATGAAAGGGAGAAAGAGGGAAACCCATAAATCTGAAACACTTTGGAAATACAGTGCACATATCAACAAGAACTTTTAAAGGATTTAGCGGGGATTTGGTCCTGTAAGAGAGACAGTTATGAAATAAATTATACTAAGGAACAGGAAAATTAAAGTCAGTATGAATAGAACAATACTTGCTTGCAGTTTAAGGCATCTTAAAGAATTATGTTTTCAAACGGTACAGGCCCACATAAGCATGTGACTGTAAGAGAAAATAAGATCAAGTAATCTGGGAGTGCACAAAAGTGCTTTTGTTTATAGTTCCACAGTCACTGGAAGTGCCTATTCTTGTGCTTATTCACAAACACCTCTGGCTCTTTCTTCCAGAAATCTTATCCAAACATTTTTTGGTCTGACTTCGTTAGAGGAGGACTCTGTGCTTTGGTTCTCTTTGTATGACTTCTGCCAAGGTTCAGTCTTACAGCTCCCTTCCTCTGGCCAGGGGCTGAGATGGGTCTAATGCCTTAGCTATTTTTGTTTATTTATATATTTATTTATCCATTCCCCCATCCCCTTCCCGGGTCACTGGTTCAGCGGGGCCCAACAAGAAGAGGCCAAGTCTGACAAATGAACCATGCACGGTTCGTGCCACCTGGCAGTGAGCTCTGCAGGCATGGGAGGTAATCTTTACGCCTTTATCATGAACCTGAGAGCAGTATAACCGTCTGGCTGGTTATAATTTAACAGGAACACTATTTATCATCTTGCTGTGGTGGTGTGCTTTCTTTTAAATGTCATCTGTAGAGTTTCCCAGGGAGTGGGGGTTCAGTTTTGCTTTGTATTTCTTGCAGATCCTAACAAAAACTACTTCGTATGAACATGGTCTGCTAGGTTACTGGAAAAGAGCCAGACGTAAACAAGCTAAAAAAGAGTTTGCAGTACCTTTTATACTTAAGTCAAGCTATTTTGTCAGCATATATTTGTCATTTATAAACAGTGGATTAATTGACTGGTTCTTTTATTAAGGTTGGAATCTTACAGTTTTAGAAGAGTTATTAAGCAAGTAAATTAATCTTCAGCACCGAAGCTGGATCACTGTTGTGCCTTCCATCATTCCTTAAACATTTGGTAATAGATAACAGTAACTTCAATGAAGTTCAAATCATTTGTTCAAAATAAACAGAGACTCTGTGCTTCTTCTGGATCAACACCTTAACCTGACCTTTCCCACCTGCTCAAATTATAGCCTCAGAAAAAAATTCTTCAGGCAAAATGAAGCCAGTTGAACAAACACGTAAAACAAACACCGTGAGAAGCAATTGCCATCTTCCATTAACTTTAATCCAGATCCTATATCTTAGCTGTTGGAAAATCTTCAGTAAAATCCTCTTTAAAGTCCTTTAAAACTTTCCTGAGAGTAGTTGTCAGTTTAGTTATGTATTGCAACTTTACCTTGTACGTGTGACTGTAAGACTATTACTTGCCCATAGATGGCAATAGCATTACACAGCTGAAGTAGCCCCCGGCTTATGAAATGAGGCTGTGAGGTGATGAATATTAACTTGGGGAAGGGAATGAAAAAATATTTTGTCTTTTTTTTGTATTCCTGGATGCAGCAGTGGTGATGGGGACTGTTCTTCTTGCAGGAATATTGGGACTAATCATGTGAGAAAAGATCCTGGAGTGATGAGGCAGCATATTTCCCATGTCTGAGGTCAAGATTTGTTCTGTGAAACTGACCTTTAAAACCGCCTGAAAATGAGGAACGTGGCACCAGAGAGCAGAGCAGGAAGCATGAAATGATGTAAGAGATGTTTCTTCTCCATGTGAAATACTTTTTTTTTTTTTTTTTAAAAGCTCCTGGTTTGTGATTCATCATTTTCTGCCACTGACAGAATATAAGAAAGGAGAAAGTTCTGTGTAAAAAGAGAGTAAGACCATTCTAGTCAAAATCTAATAAAATACCAGCCACCAGATATCTTTGCTCTCTTAAGGCGGGGGGGGATTATTTTTTCCCCAGAATTGCCCTTCCCTCAACCTCCTGATCTGAGAACCCTGGATTTGTAGACAAAGTGGTATTTAGGCTCAGATCGGACCCCTCATCCACCTGTAACGGGGGTGAAGTGCCACCAGCTATGTTGGCATTGGCTACCCGTGTGACTGCTACAACTCTGACAGGCAAGAGCAGGACAGGCCTGCTGTGAGAAAGCTTTGGGGTGCTGGTGGATGGTCGATGCAGGGTGGGCAGCTCAGGGACCCCCCCAGGCTAAAGCATCAGCACGGGTGAGGTTGCTAGCCTGGGTTTGGTCCCAGCTACATGGTGATGCAAGACCTTAGACACAAACCCTCCTCTCTGAGCTTATGCAAAAGTGCCTTTTCTTCCTGTGTGCTTTTTCTTGCCGAGATGTGCAAGGCTGTGCTGAGAGGCCTGATGCACCTGCGGTGGGAGGCTCTGCTGCGATGGAAATCTCGCCTCTCCGAGTGTCAGTGCGAGTCCTCAGACGGCCGCTGGGCAGTAAAGGATGTCCCAGCCTGTTGCCTCCTCTCTGTTTTGAAGCCCTGCTGACCTGTCAGGAAAACAGGGTTTGGAAGGAGAAAGTGAGTGAGTTGCTTCATCCTCCTCCCTCCTGAGAAGCTGGTTCTGTGTTAGGATGGCATTTATCTCTCCTGGTAAAGAGGGGAGCGCTCCCGGCTACTGGAGCTCAGCCAGGTCCACAGTGAGACTGCAGAAAGGTCGCCGGCACAGCGGTGGCCCAGGCTGCTAGCACTCTCCCAAACAGTTCCCAGGCATGCACGTAAAAAAATCTGTCTGCAGCCGCTCCACTTTGATGGGTGAGAGAGTTTAACATCCTGGAGGTGGCTGCTCGGTGCCCGCTGGCTCGTTAATCCCCGTGGATGTGGTCTGGGTGTGCCAGGGGTGATCTATGCTCAGAGCGGTACCCTGTGCATGGGCAGATTTTGCTTTACAGTGATGAGTCACGTCACAGTGACCAAGCAGAGGGACAGCCTTGCTGTGTCTTTACCTGCTGAGGTGGCAGCATCAGTGAAGGTTGGTTTTTGGTTGCTCCAAATGCCAGCCGGAAGGAAGCCGGCTTGCATCCACCTAAGACTCTGAATACTTTGTTTTGTTTTGAAGAGTCCTAAGGGACAAGCAACAGGGTATGAGTACATGCTGGAGTCATGAGACCAGCACAGGGATGGCTTGCATGTTTGAAACTGAGGTTGAAAAATGGGTGGTGGAACATCAGAGCCACACAGAATGGTTCAGGGCCTGAAGAAAACGCCTTGCAATGGGAGACGCAAAGCACTCCCTCTCTCTAGCATATCAAAAAAGAATGAGCAGGGAATTGATTATGATGCCGAAGGAACTTCCTTGGAAGAAAAATACCAGGTACTGAAAGGCTCTTCAATCTAATAAATTATGGGAATGTGTAGCAGCAAGCTGAAACTAGATAAATTCATTTGAAAAGCTGGGCACAAATTTATTGGAATAAAGGTGATCAATCACAGTAACAAGCTGTCAGGGCGGTTGGTGCGTGTTCCAGATGTGTCTGAGCCAAGACAGGCATGTTTCTGATGGATGTGCTCTAACCCCAGTTAAAAGCATGCGTGACACTGTAGTCAAGTCTCAGGCAAGGTAAGCAGGTGAGGTCTGAAGGGCTGTGAAATACAAGAGGTCCGGCTAATAGGTCTCAAAGGAGCTGTGAAGATCTAATGGTTCCCATCTGTCCTTAACCTCTGAGAGACTGAGAAAAACAGCACTTAGCAGAAAGCAGAAGGGAAGAATCAAAATGACAGCCCTGTTGCTGGCACTCTGCTGTGCCCTCTATTTCTGCTGGCACTGTATCTTTCACCTGCTCAGGGCTGTACTAGTGTATTCACAACACCCGTCGTAAGACTGAGCTTTCTGCAGTCCACCAGCCCTCTGTATGGGTTGGTGTCGGTGTCTTTCATTTCAGGAGAGCGTGAGTAAAAATTCACGATGCTCAGCAGCCCACGTGATAGCTTGGACAAGTAATTTCCTTTCTGTTTGCTGTTGCTTCATCTTCTTGAGCTTTGGACGTGCCTGTTCTCCATGATGCCTTGTTTCCCTGGTATCCATTTCCTTGTCTTGCCTTTGCCACCAAGCTCAGCGCACCGTGCTGTGTTGACAATCTGCGGCGCAGTAGATCTTGGAGGCTGCTTCTTACTCAATCTGACACCATTTGTTCCTTGTAATTTGACAAAATGAACCCTCTCTTTCTTGCAGAGATTCACCTGGGATCAGTATGTCAGTTCTGTAGATAAGAGTTTGTCAGGAACTTTTTGATAAAGTGCCTTTCATCCAGAAGCATACATTTGTAGATGCTGTAGCTATTGACAGGAATGCACTAAGGTGTCGTTGCAAAATACTGCAATCTGTATCTAGAAGAGTGCTCTAATATCATGTTAAAACCACAATTTATCTCCTGGAAAATGAACTGGTGGTAGAAATCAAGAATTTCTTATTCCTAGTTCCCCTTTCTGGGGTCCCGGTGCTTTCCTATTTCCTCCCTATCTGCTTGGGATGATGCAAGAGTTTTATTCTCCCAAGCCATACCCTAAGTCAAGCTTGCTGGCTTCTACTCGCGCCAGAGAGGAGCAATTTTGTACAAAGTTAGGGCTGAAACTGGGAAAATGAAGGGGTAGAGTTGTCATGGAGAGGTCATCCTGTTGTCATCAATACCTACAAGCCACTAACCTGTTTCATGGACTCTCAGGAACATGGAAAGTTAAAGACAGAGCAGGGGTTTGGACTGAGATCTCCAAATAGTGAGACTCCTGAACTTATTTTATGTGGAACCCCCCCACATTTTAAGATGAATAAATGTTTTTGTTTTTTTTTTTCCTTTGAGGAAATGCAAACAGTTTTCCATGCCTCTGGAAAGCAGTGGAAATATCTGTATGAGCAAAATGCTCCAGCACATGGAGATACAGGGGATGTAAAAAGAATAAAGCTGTGGCTGGAGAGATGGAAATGATTTAGGGCAGCAGGTGAAGTCCTGACATGGCTGCTTTTATTTGCAAAGACTGCAGCTGAAAAAAGACCCAGGCAAGAGCCTATCCAGACTATTCCCAGCTTTGGGGAACATTCAGTTTTTGACCCATGTTTTAAGCTGACCTGAACCCGTGAGTCCAAAACTTCTTCAGAACTCTGGGGAGATGTTGCTTTTGTCCTCACACTGTTGCTTGGATACATATGCTTAGTCACTAACCAGGTGGAGGTTATTCTCAGTGTCATGGAAGGATCTACTGTTGCCCCCCTACTTGATTTGCTTTTTATGTGCCTATCCTGCTGCTAAATGTGACTAAAATAAGCAGCTAGCCCTTTCCCTGTCTTTTCTTTCAGCTTGTTCATTTGGTCGTATGCATAGTCATGTGTAATTGAAGGATGATGGCTTTGCCTGGCTGTCTGAGATCTCACCTCTATGCCTGTACTCAAAAAAGACCTACCTATTGTGAGCAGTGTGGGAAGCTCTCCAGGGTCCAGCATGTGGAAAGTAATCAATTCTTGTAGAAACATTTCTGCGATGCTGTGGAATCCAGACAAGAGACATGATGAAAGTGAAAACTGTTTTCTAGGACATCCAGTTTCATTTAATTTTGTCATGCCCATAGAACTTTTCAGCAAATGTCTCTCTCCTTCTGTCTGTTGATTGGGTCCTGTGTCCTTTTGTGATTTGGTTACCCTGGCAATCCAGATTATTTTCCAAGAAAAGTCAGCTCCATCAAAGTTCATTGTCTTGTTACATTAATGGCCTGCTTGCTCCTTCGTAAGACTTGAGCATCTATTGATTGCAAGTTCTTTCAGGGCTTGGACCCTTACAAGAAGAGATCTGCAGAGAGGGTTATGCCCTGGCATGCTTGATTTGAGCTGTTGTGGTTTTTTGGTTTTGCCTTTTTTTTTTCCCTTGACTCTTCTTCACTCTGTCTGGACTGATCATCTTTCTTGAAGCACAGGGAATTTTTCTACCTATCACCAGACTTCTGTTCCAGCAGCTTCTCTATAGGAGTGAAATTTTCCAGTAAAAGTGCCTTCTTATGTGTCTTCAAAGTGTCTGTATAATAGTTTGCCTTTAAAAAGCCTCAACATCATTTCTGCCTCTAGGCAAGCTACAGAAGGACCAATGCCTAACAAGTTTGTCTGTATTTTCCACTTAAATTTGGCATTTTTTTTTTAGAGCTTGAGGATCAAGAGATACAGCCTAAAAGGTGCTTAAGTACGTGACGGCAGTGAGCGTTCAGATGCCTGGCTCACTGAATGCCATGCAGGGTGCTTGCACTCTACACGGGGAGAGTTTGGTGCCTCAAAAGAATGGAAGGTGACTGCACAAGGAGCTGCTTTCACCAGCCAGTAGAGGATATGAGCCTGGAAGAGTCACACAGGAAAGCCCAAGCAAGAGCTGTTCCCACTGGAAAAAAAGCCCAACTAAACAAAACAAAAAACCCACAAAAAACCCAACCCAAAACAAACAAAACAACAAATAAACCAAGCCAAACAACCCACAAAATGTTAAACAGGGGTTGACCCATCTCCTCTAGTAACTTCTTCACTTCTTCACCCATGTTTTTGGAGAGGATGCAGCCTGCATGTTCTCCTCAGGATAATGGCAATAGGGAAGACTGATGCAAGCAGAACCATGTGGGGGGAGGAGGAGTGGAAAGACAGTGGTGATGAAGGGGTGGCAGAACAGGACCGGGGAGCTTCCTGAAGCTCTTAACCACAGCAAGCCCAAACAAGGTCCATCTCTTTTTATCAAGTTCTGGGGTTTTCTTTGAGGAGTCCACCATAAGCCAAATCCTACAAGTGGTCCAGATCTTAGAGCATCAGGGTTTCAGGCTTGTTCAAAAGCCAGGCTCCTCCAACTGGAAGGTCCCTGGCTTGTACTCTTGGGGAAGTAATGAGGCTGTACTAGCTCTCTCTCTGTTCCAGGTGTCATGATTTTTTTGAGAGCAATGCCAGGATCCCAGAGGAAGACTACACTAAGGAGATTTCTTCACTGACATACAGAGAGCAACTTGTCATCACAGCTGCCCTTGAGGTTGGGGAGTTCACAGCTGCACCTGGAGTTGAGTGATTCTCCTTTTCTCGTAAGACCCTTTGTGCATGCCGTGAGCATCCCGGAATTATATAAAATCCTGGGCATGGGTGGCACTGTTCACCATCTCCACTTGCCAGAAAGTCCCTACATGCAGGGGCAGCAATGACCCCTCCCCAAGAGCTTCTTCACCCCAGGGTGGAGACTGCTTTCCATCACCAAACCAACACGGTGCCAACAAGTGCTAAAAAGGATGGGCTGGAGACCAGGATCCAGGTGGGGATTTACCTGCTTGGTAAGTCCCAAGGTAGCCATGCAGAAGCCCTGGGCTTCCCAACCACTTTTGGGGGCCTGCTGTTGCTTTGCTCAGGAGCACACATCTTGCACCCCACACTGAGGGTTCCTCTGTGGTGGTGTGGCTGGGAGGATTTTGCTCGAGCCACTGCAAAGCAGAATCTGGCTGAGATAGGATCAAGGGATGTGAAATATCCTATTTACCTGATGTCACAGTGTAGGGTCAGGGTGGCCCTTTAGACCTGTAACAGCTGCTCTCTGTTAACCCCCTTCCCACC
This sequence comes from Chloroceryle amazona, assembly GCA_027560015.1. Lineage (NCBI taxonomy): Eukaryota > Metazoa > Chordata > Aves > Coraciiformes > Cerylidae > Chloroceryle > Chloroceryle amazona. The sequence goes on from JANHFX010015641.1 coordinate 10,592, forward strand.
CCAAAGGGAAAGAGAAAGGGAATAGGGAGAGAGACTCAGCCAGTAGAAAAGGAAACTGAACAGCTTGAGTGAGAATGAAAATAATAATCATAAAAATGGAATATGTACAAATCTATACAAAACCAGTATGGAAC